>MU158718.1:935537-964583 GCA_015888305.1 Antheraea pernyi
AAAAACACTAGGTCTAAACACTGCCAATTACAAATCTCCACCGATAACAACTTTTCTTTACATTGTAAAATAATGGTAAGAAGTAGTACGGGGTGTTGGACAACGTTATAAAAGGAAAAGTAGCCACAAGTCATTTAGCCGATTGACGTGTATCCGAGGAATGATGACTATTTAGGTAGGAGAGTATCTACCTATCAAGCCATCACTCGCCGAAAAATTGCTTCGCCATCAGACATCTTATCGTCGTGCTGCTTGTACAGAACAAATCAATATCAAGCGTGGTGGTAAGTTTATTGAATTTTTCAGGTGCACGCAAAAAAAAGGAATTACGTCGATAGTTAGTATTAGCTGACGCTCTGCTGAGAACTGCACACTGTCGTTTACGGCAGAATTACAACCTCTACACTTATCCATATTTAGATCAGATAGATTAAATAATTGAGAACCAGTAATTACGCAAGGTAGGTAACTAAATGCGCGCGGGCTTCACACGAGGGTACGTGCTATCTATACGCTTGCTCGCACTGGACTGTATCCTGTACACAACTTTTATAAGGCACAAGTTTGGCCTTGCGTGGAATATTGTTTGCTCCTCTGGGACGGTTCCGCTGCCACTGCCATGCCGGCTTGCGAAAAGCTGGATAAGCACAGGCTGATCCCGAAAAACCGACCCGCAGAAGCGAATCACTATGATGGGCTTTTTGGCCATATACATGGTGGTTACGACCCAGTTAGGCTATAAAACCCTGCCACCCCGCTTTTGCTATTGCCTCGTTCGTTATTCAGCAGGGTGCACCAAGTGCAGATGAGGTCGGCTTGGATGTCTCAAGTCTTAGATGTTATTTGACACCCCTTACACCCCAAAGACATTGCCTCACTGAGTGTGTTCTACTGTCTATATCATGGCGAGTGTTCTGAAGAGCTATTTAATTTAATCTCTTTCTTTCCTTTTCATAATCGAAACCGCGAGCTTCGAATCGAGCTTCTGAGCCATAGTTTTACGGTAAACCCTATCTGGGCACGAACTAAAAAGTTAACCTCTTATCCGTATCCGTATCCGTATATCGTAACCTCTTATCTTTGGCCGTACCGTGAAGCTGTGGAACAATCTCCCGGCCAGTGTGTTCCCTCCTTCCTATAACATAGTGTCCTTCAAGCGTAACGTGAAGAAACATTTACGCAGACCGGCATGACAGCGGGGACCGGCGAGGGATTGCGGATCTCTCGGTAGTCGCCATTGTTTTTGGATTGTATTGTGCTCACCATCAGGCACAGTGCAGTCACTTTGCCGTACTACAATTTTAAAAATTTTTTTTCACTGTAATCAATTTTCTGTTATCGATTATCATTATTTTTTATCGACTCACTGGGGCCCGTGATTTTGATTGTGAAAATGTATTTTTTTAATAATTTAATAGAAACGACGTGTTTTACCTGGTAAATTTTGGATTGTATTTTATTTTTAAATTGTCATATTTTTACAAAATAACCCTCATGAGAAAACTTAGTGTTATATATAACCAATGTAATACAGTGAAATGTTCTGTATTTAGCAATAAAAATTTAATGAAAGTCCGTTCAGCTGGAGATTAGCTCTGCAAAAAACAATTACATACTTCAATAATGACTTTTGGTTCGATTTTAGCTCGATCGGCTTCAACTTTTTTCATCCAAAAGGTTGTTTAATAAATATATTGCCACATCCATTAGTCGATGAAACAGTTAATTCAAACGATACACGTCTGCTCATCAAACAAGCTCCGCGTACGTATGTACTATGCGCGATCGTGCGTTAGTACAACTGCTCGGAGCTTCTGTGGGTGTGGTTACAGACGCATTTTTATAGATCACGTATATGTGGGGTCAGTAAATACCTTAGTAAGTAGTTAATGAAAGGAAAAAAAAATGTATAGAAAAATAAAACATAACTATGGAAAAGGGTGGCATTTTTCAGTTATAATCGCCTCTCAAATGTACGATTTTTCGCACTAGTGTCACTCTAACTAACAGTACACAAAACACATACTAATTTTGACCTAATCTAAGTTTAAATGAAAAATAAAATGGTAGATATTTTAGCGTATTTTTTAAACCCTTATTTCGTGGAATATAACAGATTTCTTAGTGCAAATATTGGTACAAATGTGCAAACATTGGGAATTTTATTGTCACTTTGAAATACAATTGGACATGCACATTTATTACGACGCCATCTGTCGATTCAACCCGCAAAGTGATTAAAAAGCTATTGTTTGAATAAACACACATATTGATGACAACGCCACCTGTTGAAAATTATAAATAACCGAACTGTAGAAGCACTATAGCGTATGTGGAGGTAATTGATATCAACTTTAGTGGTGCTGTGCTGATGGTGAATATTCTGAAGACGGTCATGGGTTCCATATTGGTGTTTATTACGCGAATAATGTTCTTTGCGTAGCGGCGTGTTGATGCTGCGAACAATATCAAGTATTTTTAAGAGGTGTCATTTTATAACAAAATTATTTACTAAATTTGATTACTGTCCTATTTTTTTATAAATTGACTTCATTAATTATACACCGTAATTATGTATTTCGAAAGAGAGACGATAATAGTAATGGTAACATAATTAGTGATTATGTGCCATCCAAAATGTAATTTGAATTTTATTTGGTGTTGCACAATTTGGTAGAACGTATATACTGAGGAGTTGTGTCTTTTCTTTGTTAAAGTTTAATTTATTTACTTTGTCACATTTTCGAAGTGAAAATTTCTTTAGCGCATTGAGCGAATTTTGGTAGCAGAAAAACTTATGTGTTCGCGTCACCGATAACCTCGACACGTTCATGACTTTTTTTTTTTTCGAACTGACTACGCTATTGGTCACGCAAGGTCTTAACAGCTTCACCGGACTACTAAGGCGAGCGCTTAAGGCACTCAGCCGATTTTATTTTGACAACTAGCTCAAGGGTGCTCGGCACACCTCGGCTTTGGCTGTTGCCTGATACATGCAATTCGCGACCTATCTGAGCTAAGCTAAGCTAACTATTCATACATATATGAGTTGTTGAAACATATATGTGTACCAAGCATACATACCTCAACATCTCTTATATATATTTCGTATCGGATAATATTCTAAACTATTTCATATTGATAAGGGGAAAAAGATAAAACCCTTCCACTTGCATGTATAAGCATGTATGCGTGCACGTGTGTGGAGGTGATATGTGTAATGTTGTCGCAGTGATGTAAGATTTTGTGTCACTGTATCGCGCGAGCAGCGTACTCAAGGGCTCCACGTCGAGGGAACGGACCTAGGCAATAATTATATACATTTTTATAAAGTCTGTTAATCAATCAAACGTATGATGGGATGCAAAATATCAATAAAATTTATATTAAAATATCAATTCCATCCTAATGTACACAGGCCCCTAGTACCTCTAGTACCTCTTTCTTTAAAATACTTACTGTTATTTGATTTTTGAATAACACAAAAGCAGATGTCTTCAGTTTTTTTTATATGTATTTCCAAATTATTCAAAGTTGCGCCGATAAGTATAATTCTCGTGATAAATATTACACTTATGGAGTTTTTACCCACGGTTGTCTGTAGTTCATTACTCTAAAATAAAAAAATATATTAATTTTCATTGTACTATTTATTGTACATAGTTATTGTGTGAAGATGTTTGTTGTGTATTGATTTTTTCCGGAATTATTCATCTTTATAAGCTACTAGCGTGCCCAGTAGATGTTGTCATGCCCTGATAATAAAAAAAAACATTGACAAATTAATCAAAACCTTCCCCATGATTCGCTTTATTTGCTGATGAAAACTGCATGATAATTTCAGTTCAGTTAATTAGTTTGAGTTTAGAAGACAGAACAGACGTGACAGAGGACTTTGTTTTATTTAGTGATTTTACAATATACATTTGTTCAAATTGTGGATATGATATAATTGCGAGACGATTTAAATGAAGATAAGAAGATATATTTATTACATACTGATGAGGCTGCTGTGGAAGTTTCGAGCAATGAAATCATTGACAAGTTCTACGTAGACTCTAAACGTTCAACGTTTTTCATTCATTAGTCATTAAAACACACCACCACTCATCAATTTTTTATTGGAAGTTTATTTTTATGCACAGAGATGGATTATAGAGGACTACATGTGACAGAAATGTCAAGACGGATAGGTGGCGTAACTATAGTGGATAATATTAAGGGTTAGTGTATTAGAGGAAGTTTGAAAATAGCACCAGTGACAAAGAAATTGAGGAGTAATAGGTTAGTATGGTACATAAAGCCCGTCTCCTTATTGCACAGATCCGGCGGACGAAGGGATGCAGCTGGTGTGTACCCAGTCTGCCTCTCTACAGGTAGGAGACTGGCGGTCACCTTCCGCTGGGCGGACCGTTGTGGCGGCTCTACAAAGTTGATTAGCATTGTACGATCCCTTGTCGGCCCAACAATTACGGTCTGCAGTACACCGTGGGGGCATGTCATCAAAAGAGATAAAAACCATGTAACTAGCGCAGTTCGCACAGAGATTGACATATTTTCATGTTCTGTTAATTCTATTAAAAATAATCTTATATCAAATAATTTTCTGGAATCTTATTTTTATGATGGATTCATTTATTTAGTTTTTGTACCGCCTAATATATTTTTCTCTATATTATGTGCATGCTGTGTCCACATTTAGAAGGGTGCAATTATCGCATGGTTTTTAAATATTGTTAATTTCTAAGTATATAACTTTTTTGCCCACTTAACTCCCGAGTGACTTGGGTGTAACGGGTGTCGAATAACATCTAAGACTTGAGACACCCAAGCCAACCTCACCTGCACGTGGTGCACCCTGCTAAATAACGAACGAGACAGTGGCGAAAGCGGGGTGGTAGGGTTTTACAGCCTGACTGGGTCGCAACCACCATGTATATGGCGAAAAAGCCCGTCATAGTGATCCATTTCTGCGGGTCGTATTTCGGGATCAGCCTGTGCATATCCAGCTTTTCGCAGGCTGGAATGACAGTGGCGACCGGCGATAGATAGTGTATCACTCGGTGGTCGCCATTGTTTTTAGATTGTACTGTGCTTACCATCAGTCACAGTGCAGTCATTTTGCCGTAATATAATAAAAAAAAACAAAATTGTAGTCAGTTTTGTAAACCAATAAATAAATAAAATCTAGGAAAGTTTAGAGTTGGTGGTGAGTTATGGTGGACGTATATAGGTGTAGAGGAATACCAAAAAAGGTGTGAATACTAAGATGAGATCTGAGAGGGGGAACCGAAAAAAAGGAGCGCCGAAAAGGAAAATACGTTGCGTAGGTTTAGGTGGGATAAGGGTAAGAAGATGATAGACTATATTTGCGCATGCTAGACTTTGATTGATAGTTCCAGAAACACTGGTTATTAAACTGTAAGCAAAGTTATAATCATCATATTTAACAGTCTTTATCACTTTACTTGTTCACAGAAGTTCGTTGAAATACCTAGATATAGACGATGGAATAATAAAAATAACGAAAACTGTAAAAGACATCGCTGCAAATCGTTTGTGATGAAAAATTTAAAATCAACTTACATGTGACGAAATAATGAACAGCTCAACAGTAAGCAGCAAGCACAAAAATGTGTGAATAACCAACAGTAATATCTGGAAAAAAGGAGACTTTTTAAATTAATCGGCTTTATTTAGATAAGCTGATATAAAGTGAACTTTGTCTAGAAAATTAGGGAAATGAAATTGTTTTACCAATAGACTACAATACATAAATTATTAGTGTAGTTTGATGACTCGCGAATATTATCATTTACAGAGACTAGCTGAAACGCGTTAGTTTATTTTGTAGCGGAGATGTCAAGCAAACAATTAATAAATCCTTTTGTCACTATATAAATATCACCATCATCAGCATGTAAGAGACCCACTGTAGAGCCATAGGCCACTTCCTAAAGGAAGATATGGGCATAATCACCAGCCCACGACGTTTCTTCACGATCGTTTCTTTCACCATTAGCCGATACTGTTACCAATTTAAATTTGTAAATGTACGCGAATCTTGAAAAATTCGTTTGTATATATCGGGGTTTCAACCTGCGGTTCAATATAAAACAGCCATTATAGCCTTATATCTCCAAGATTTAACATTATGCCGAACCATAGTGGTAGAGTCACGCTGAAGCTATTACTGGTTTCAGCATGAATAGGTCGGCTCGCCCGGGGTACTACCACCCTCTCATAAAAAACCGACGTCAAGTAATAGTGCTTGCATTGTTGCGTTTCGTTCGGTCAGTGAGACCGCCGGAGGCCCACCTACCCTCCCCTCTCCTCTCTGTCTCTCACTCCCCTAACCCTTCTTCCCAAAGGGTGGCAACGCACTTGCGACTCCTCCGGTGTTGTTAGTGTCCTTGGACGGTGGTGACCACTTAACATCAAGTAACCCACGTGTTCGTTTGCTACCTATGAAATAAAAAAAACAAAAACCAATCTGGAGTCCACATAAGCAATAACTACGGTGGTCACTACATTATAAACTACCTCTTTGATTCCAGTTTTTGTTATCGAACATAGCATAAATAGAAATTGGAATGGCAAAAAGAAAACCATAGTTGCGTTACAATAATACAGGTATTAAATATTTAGTGATAAGAGACAATTGACATCTCTTGTAATCCCAAGCCGTTCTATTCGGAATGAAAAATATGAAAAAAAGGATTATAAATATAACAAAAACTGATTTGAAACGTTCATAATCTGATTAAGTATAACAACAAGTTGATATTAATGCATTAGCATATGATAAAACAAAAAAAAACTTACAAAGACACTAAATATTTTTTCCATAATTTGATAAACAGATGCAACTCCCTCATAAGCACGCCACATTCTGTGCATCATCTCAGAATAATCTATCGCGTTATTTCGCCATCTGATTATAGTACTCAAAAGTATAATCTTGTTAATGTATTTTACTATATAGATCAACACGAACAAAATCGCAAGCGTCAGAATCAGTTCCAAAAACTCCGTGATTAGTGAGTATTCTGCTATTGACAACCACATATAATCTTGTAGTGTTGCTGAATTAAGAATTTTAATTACAGTAAAGATACCATGAAATACGAAGACACAAATCGTACTCAATAAAATAAATTTATAGACAGAATCATATTTCTTCCTTCCGTTAATTTTGAGATTACGTTCCACGCGTAGTAAAGTTTCGAATAATTCCAATTTATAGTCACTGAAGAAGAAATTGTTAATAATTATGATACTAGTGCTTAACATGAATCCAGCTAGCACTCGCGCTATGCCTAAAATGTATTCAATAGTCGTTTCTCTTATACATTCCTCATCATTTTTTCCTCTAAGCACATAGTAGTGGCTGTACAAACAGAACGGTAAGTAGATTAAGGTGATTATTCTTTGATAAATCGTCAGTTTCTCTACTCTATTCTTATTTAGATTTACTTTAGCCGAACAGTTAAAGATTTGCGCGTAATAGACAGGCTTGAAAGTGTCCAGTAAGGTGGCTTCTGTTTTCATTTTGTTAAAATTTTTAAAAGAAGACCTCGCGTTCCTTTCGATCTTCGGTTACTGAATAAAATTAGTAGCCTGATTACTCATGGTTTTGTCTTCGATAAGATCGTTATTAGGTACCTTAATCCATTTGGCTGAATATTAATATTTATAACAAATGATCTTATACATAGTAAATTAATGTCTAAGTTAATATCCAAAATGCGTGTTGTTCTGTCCTTGAGGAACTGATGTCTTTACAGTTATTATTTATGTTACTTGTGCAAGCATCCAGAAAAATATATGTATGTATGATGTAAGTTTAAAATATAATATTACAATAACTTCTTTTAGGGAAATATAAAGACAAGCCCTATTCTTATTTTCTTTTATACTATCTGTTACACAAGAACACAATTTAAAAGGTCCACTATTCGTAAATTTACTAAACTGGGAGAGATTACTCGTATAATTGTAATAACAAATATGCACAAAGAAAGATAAACAAGAATGTAAGTTTTGTCAGTTGTTTTCGATCACTAGGTTTTCATGAGTGGTAGGGTTTTAAGTCCATAAGTTTTGTTTTAGAATATACCTTTATAACCTGTATCTAATATTCTACTGCTTGACTTATATATCTAGTACTACATAAATAATTATATTATAAGAGGAAATAATCCCAAAAAAATAGAAACTTTATAAGAATTATGCAGTATGTGTCCTTTATTGCCGAAGATTACATACCGCTATTAAAATTGCTTTTTTTGTTGTGTAAGTGTATAACTGTGTTACAGTAGAACCTCGATAACTCAAACCTCGGTAACTTAAAAATCTCTATAATTTCAAAAAATAATATGTTCCCTTCCCATCAGAGCCCAAAATCTCTACAACTTAAAATACGCAACCTCTTTAACTTAAATAAGTAATCTCTGTATTGGCCCTCAGTAACTTAAAGAAATGTTTCCACAACATCTATAACATAAAATTGTTTGTCAATGAGTAATTTTGAACGAGTGTGCAAAGCAAAAGGTTTCGGTATTTATTGCTTGCACGTGTTCACTACATAGTTAAATTGTTAACGTAAAAGTGCCTGAAGAATGGAATAACCACATGTCTGGGTCAAACATTACTTTTGAAGACTTCGTTACTTGCGATGATGAAGTAGGCACAGCAGGGACGTTAATAGAGGAAGAAATATTGGAATCAGTAAACAACTGCATTGAAAGTGATAAAGACGATGATTTTAACGACGAGCCACAAACGCCATCTACAAGCGTATCAATCAACGAAGCAAAAAGAGCTTTAACAACTGTACGATCATGTATAGTGCAATGTAACAACATAAAGGATAATGTATTCTCCTCTCTATTTGTTATTGAAAATCAAATCGATTTAGAAACTGTGAATTGTTTAAAACAAAAGAAAATCACAGACTTTTTTAAGTAGACTAAACCTGCAATGTGCAATGTGAATAATTAAATTGATTATTTAAATTTTTGTATTTTATTGAACCTTCTATTCTGACGCATTCGAGTAAAAATAGGAACAACGGTACATACATACATATGTACATACCTACCTCTATATTAACCTATCCCTAACATAGACACTTGATAACTTAAAACCTCTATAACTTAACATATTTTGTGTTTCCCTTGGACTTTAACTTATCGAGGTTCTACTGTATTATATTTGTACACGAAGACACAAGTGGGCTTGGAACTAGATGCCGTTGCGTGCTATGTATGTAAAAAAATACACATCATAAGAATATTAACTTTTCCTACCCAAAGAAATATTACCTTGTTATACTATTAACTAATATTAAAAAAAAACTATAACTATAAAAAATGTGCAAAATTACTGAACAATAAATAATAACCATTTAGATATAGTATAATGTAATTATTTTTATCTTCGCTCATGCAGTACTAACTTTTCCAGGACTTTCCCATTACCAGAGCGACCGGAAACGTATTTTAAAATATAATACACTTTTATTTTGGAAAATTCCACGAGTGGCTCCAGGGAGGGAAAGCTAATTTCAATTTCATTTAGTTCTGGCGCGATTCCATGCACCGGCCATAGCGAAGTTCATGCCGCCAGACGTGCAATTGTTTTGAAAATACGCAGTGCGATCACTGAGATTAGTCCCACTTCATGAGGAGTATCTATGATTTCTTTGTCGTAAAATTGGTTTCATGGAAATTAAGTTTTTAAAGTGAAACTTTTTTTCTATCCCGTCAATTTTTTTCGTCCATCTATCGCATGTTGCATTACCGGTCGCCGCGAAGTAGGGCTAAAGTGAAAGGCGCTCTGCAGAGCAGCCAGGGTCAATATGGTGGCACCCATGGCTCAGTTCAAAATGATTCAATGATTTAAATAAATATTATGCTCGGTTTTTTAACGAGCTTCTATCTGCTGAATGATTGTATTTATTATGTATTCCGTACTCTATAACGCAGATTGAAATTAAAGTTTATAGTTAAATGTCTTGTCTACTGTTGATTTCTCATTGTCATTGCATTTTCCAATTATTAAGTTAAGATTAAAAATGTGATGTTAATACTCTAAATCGAATAATTTTCCGATAATTATTAGTTAAAAGCTTACAATCTGAAAAAAAAAATCACTTGCACCGTGGTTTCGTAAAACCACACTTTTTTTTTTAAATTAATTGTTGGTCCTCACTTAAATTACTTCTGTTAAATCTTATCACTACTGCTACGCTCAATGGAACAGCATAACGATATGCGTACCTTGGATAGTACTGAAAATCCTCTATTTGCCAGTAAAAGCCTCGTAGAAATAACTTCAGCCCTTTCAGAAATTATCACAGATAATTGGATATTATTATATTAATATGTTTTTAGCTATATATCAATGGCTATGAAGTCAAAATTTTCATAAATAGAGTAAGCAACGAAATATATGTGATGGACAAGTAAATGGCAGTCGCACTGATAAATAATAATTTCTACTAAATAAGACCTCTGTTACGTTTGCAGGATAACTATTCTATGACGGCAAGTGCATAGTGCTCGAAGCGCGGAACTCTCGGGAGCGTTTGGGTTCCGTAGGCAGGCAGATTACACCCTGTCTGAGCCCCGATACGCAATTCCATTCGTTGCAAGAGGATTTCGCATTTTTATCGGTGCCTCTATTCGCAGCCATTGCTATTAAATTGGTCTATTGAATTGGCCGTTAGATTTATTCATGTAAATTGTATTCAAAGCCCATTTTAATACATTAGCCATCAAAGCGTTACACTTTTATATTGCAATATTTTAGCAGGGGTTATATTTTATGGGTATAAGCAGTGTACATGGGTATAATATGTGTATAATGGGTGTAAGCAGTAAAGAGTTCATTTTAATGTTACAAGAGTAAAAACGATGATGACTTAGTTGATATCGTGTTCAGACAACGCTTCGGTGGACGTAAATTCGAATCCCAGTAGCTGAGTTAGAGCGTTCGATGAAGGAACACATCGTGATGCAACCAACATACCATGGTGGTGGAACTTTTTCTAATTCCGTCTGGATAACTACCACCCACAAGTTAAAAAACTGTCGCCAAGCATCTGTTGGTTTGTTCCGGCAATTGCACTTGAGAGCCAGCCCCTCTAAACGTAGCGGGTGTTATTCCAAAAAAAAAAAAAACGTATTGAACACTTGCTTTAAAAGTTTGGTTACTTACGTATTAAATGCACACGCGCTCGCCGAACGTTCGACATCTTGCTCTTCTATCTCTGTTTGGTTAGCTTAGGTTAGACTTGCGGAATAAAAGTATGGTGAGACAGGACTCAGCCTGGAGGGCGATGGTGTCCTTTGCCGAAGGCGTTATGTCCAAGAAGGAAGTTGCGGAGAGGGACCGAGAGGGGGACGCCGAAGCCCCAACGATACGCCGGCGAGGAAGAAGGAGATGTGGAGGAGACTTCCACCAGAGGCCGCCCTGAGGGAACCTCCCATATAGGCTACGTAGGTGTGGGGGAGTGTAGGATTAGGAAACCTCTGGCTTGCCTACTTACCATGTAAGTAGGCAAGACCAGGGGTTAGGCGGGCGTAGGGACTGTGTAGGTAGGTAGGATTGGTAGGGTTAGGGTCTAGGTAGGGCGGGGGGAATGGGGGGGGGTGCTGGACAGGTAACCTCTGGCTTGCCTACCTACGTAGTGGCTAGGCAAGTCCAGGGGATTGGCAGGCGTAGGGGTTGAGTGAGGTAGGGCAGGGTTAGGATCGAGGGATGGGAGGGGGTTACGTAGGATAGCGTAGGCCGGAGGGGATCTCAGGGTGGCTCAGGCGGAGGAGGAATAAACCTCAATAAAAAACCGCTGCTTGCCGAACTCAGTGAGAAAGGGGCGGGGGCCCCGGACTCCCATTGCACGGGTTCGGCGGGCTGGGAGGCAATCTTATAACCGGGCTGCCTCAGTCGGGTGTGGCGTGGGAAACGCCTGCCGCCAGGGGGTGTTGCGGAGCTTGCTCACGCAACTCCGGGACACTCCCATAGTGCGGCGTTGGTTGTCGTGGAGTTTTAGCCGGTTAAAGTCACCGTATGGCACCACCCTTGCGTGGCATCACAATGGCTGGTGGTCGGTTTAAATCAGGCTCTCCCCCGAGGTCCTAACAGTCCATGATGGATTTTCTCTCCACGTAAAAAAAAAAAAAAAGGTTAGACTTGCGGAAAAGGATAACACGATCTTGCCGCGACAGCCGTCAGCAAGCGTGGTGAATTTAATACGTAAGTATCCAAACTTTTTTAAAGCAAGTGTTCAATACGTATTTAAGTTTTTTTTAATAACACGGAGTGCGTTTACCATCTTAGACCACATCAGTTGTGATTGTGGTCAGACACTAAAACTTGTAAAGTATAAAAAAGGTATGTTTAGAACAGCATTTCTAAATCCTTCCCCAAGTTGTTGATTAGTCACTAACCAGTGGTTCTTACTATTGAAGATACCCTCATTCCAATTAACGTATCTTAAGATGCCCATTACAATAAAAACAAAGGAGAATAAGCGTGACGTATCCATAATGACTTTCCCAAAGTTTTTATGCATTGTCAGTTATAATTCCAGAGGTCAGAAGTAATTTAAACCGAAGCCCTATTCGGCGACATCGAGCCACCCTTGCGGGGGTTCATTCATATTATTTGCATTCAACACTTCATTACGCGATCGTCTAAAGATGCTTGTTCACTATACCATTAATTTTTTAACTACTATTATTATACCTACGTAGCCAAATTTTATTGCTTTGGTTTTTTTTATGTCATAGTTGGCAAACGAACATGTGGGTCACCTGATGTTAAGTGATCACCACCGTCCATGAACACTAACAACACCAGAAGAATTGCAAGTGCGTTGCCACCCTTTAGGGGGAAGGGTTAGGTTAGGGAGAGGGAGAGGAGAGAGGAGAGAGGAGAGAGGAGAGAGGAGAGAGGAGAGAGGAGGGGAGGTGGGCCTCCGGCGCTCTCACTGACCGAACGAAACGCAACAATGCAAGCACTGTTACTTCACGTCGGTTTTCTGTGAGAGGGTGGTACTACCCCGAGCGAGCCGACCCATTCTTGCTGACACCAGTAATAGTTTCAGCGTGGCTCTACCACCATGTAATTAGTTGTAATAAGTTCCTACTTTTTATATATTTTTTTTAGCGTACTTTGACAAGCAATTATTTTATTGAATTCCATTCCTGGCGTTATTGAGTGAGGAAATATTTAGTATCTATAATAAAATATTAAGGCTTTTGTTAGAACTTTCTCGGGAGTTTTTTTCTTTATTGTAGCACGGCAAAGTGACTGCACTTTGCTTGATGGTAAGCACAGTACAGTCCAAAAACAACGGCGACCACCGAGTGACAAACTATCCATCGCTGGTCGCCGCTGCCATGCCGGCCTGCGAATAGCTGGATATGCACAGGCTGATCCCGAAACGCGACCTGCGGAAGCGAATCACTATGACGGGCTTTTTCGCCATATACATGGCGAAAAAGCCGTCACCCGTTTTTGTGTCATGTCAGAATTCATGTATAAGGTTGTTTATTATTCCTTATCATTTTCACTTGGACACTATATCAAAACTATATTAAACAATATATCATAATATAGGGTCAGGATAGCGTTATTTATTATGATTATTTAAGAAATTACAAATTTTAGAAGCACTACGCATTCAACGATGTGTGTTTGAGAAGTGAGCCAAGCTGCCTGGTGTTTATGATTATCCCTTTTATACATAATTTATATTGTCAAGATAATAAACAGCACAGTCAAAGTCGCAGGTATCAGCTAGTATAAAATAAAAAAACGATTACATAACTAATCTTAGATCCACCAAAAAATTTCATGATAAACATTATTACTCTAATACATTAATAGATTTATAGACGTATATTAGCCACTTTCAGTTTTCACAAATTGGCGATTTTACATAATACTTCGCCTTTTCTCCAAAGAAACAGAACATGTCTAAATAATGTAATAGCTTTAAGAACTGTTGAAATTTTTATGATTCCTGAACTGAAGCAGAGTAGTATCGAGCTAATCGAAAGGAAACCATGTCAATAGAAAAAATAACATTATGTAACTTACCTCCATTAAATTAGAAAATTACATCTTCTACTACAACAGAATGGTCTATCCTGTCAACATGTTAATGATTACGTAGCTAAAATATTTATAAGATTTAAGCAATAATCCTGAAGGGGAATATCGGGAATAATGGAAATGGATATATCTAATATATAAATAGGTGTGGAATAGTGAATATAGAGCTTAACAAAGCATCTCGTTAGAACTTGATTAAGAACACCACAACATGATAACAAGCCTCGCTCACAGCCGAAACTTGTGATTGCCTCCATACATACAATGTAACTTTTTAAGTAAATATCCCGCTGATAGGCAATTTAAGGTGTACCTACTCAATTAAGGGGGGCGGTGCGATGAACTTTATAAATTGAGAATTTATCTTGTATCATTTGCAGAATCGTTATTAAAGAAGTTTTTAGTTCGTCCTTATTTTTTATATATAATCTATTCATTTTTAAAGTTACTGTTTAAACTGACTATAGGCTTACATAGTTGTTAATTATAATCATCGATTTAGTAAGTATAAAGTGTGGAGAATGTTTTATTCGTTGATTAAATTAGTGTTTCCGCTATTGAAAGAAAAGAAAAGAAAAGAAATAAAGATATATTTATTCAGAACATACAACACATATTTACTGGTATATATATATAAAAAATCAAGTGAAATAAGTTTTGCATGGAGTGAGAAAGGCCTGTCTCAGAATAAGCTGCAGGTTTGCAAGTGCAAGCGTTACAGCGCTAATTTTCAAACAAAGCCTGCTGTATACAAATACGTAGACAAAATTAAAAAGTCACGTACGCACTTACACGACAATTCCAAATTAATATAAGAACGTCCATTCCCTTAATAATGTAACCCACTACTGCCTATATATGTTACATAATTTACAATGATTTCACAAAACTGCGGAATTAGATACCATTTCCAAAAAACTACGCATTAGCTCAAAGATCACATGATGTAACCTGTTTGTTCAATTTATTAATTTACTAAGTTTGCAAACGCTTGCAACATTTTTGAAATGTGTTTTGAGAATATGACGATGACCTCGTGTATAGTTACGAAGGAGGTATGTCATTCCGAATTTTTTTTTTTCATAGTAGCACGGCAAAATGACTGCACTGCGCCTGATGGTAAGCACAGTACAATCCAAAAACAACGGCGACCACCGAGTGATATACTATCCATCGCCGGTCGCCGCTGTCATGCCGGCCTGCGAAAAGCTGGATATGCACAGGCTGATCCCGAAACGCGACTCGCAAAAGCGAATCACTATGACGGGCTTTTTCGCCATATACATGGTGGTTGCGACCCAGTCAGGCTGTAAAACCCTACCACCCCGCTTTCGCCATTGCCTCGTTCGTTATTCAGCAGGGTGCACCACGTGCAGGTGAGGTTGGCTTGGATGTCTCAAGTCTTAGATGTTATTTGACACCCCTTACACCCCTTTGACATTCTTTCTTATAAAATCTTCTATTTCGATATTAACGTTACAGTTTTATTCTTGTTTACGGTTTATAAATAGCTGTATGTTCCCGTGATTACTCGGCATTAAATAGACGGTGTGTTTAATAAATACTTCCTTCTCATAAAAAAGATTCATAAGCATTTTACTAGATTCTGTAAGCCATACGTACCTAGTGATGAAACCCATTTGCACACTAGGCACCGACAAGGGCTATGCAATCTCAGACGCATTAGCACACTCCAAAAAGCCTCGCATCGAGTTCTCATAGCTGACCGCTTTACAAACTTCTCGCAATTCTTGCATCCTATATCGAGTCTGAAATTATCGCTAACATTCGTATATTTGGTCTTCTGAATCAAATAATTTTTATAATAATTTATGATCTTTAAATATTGTTATAATAAAATCAGTACAATAAAGATATTTCAGCATAGATTCTATAGAAACCTTTAAAATTAATTACCGAACGAATTTGGATAGTTTTTAGAATTTCTTCCAGTTTTTTTTTAATTATTAAGAATATTATTAGAAGATAGAAGAACTTGCTATTATTCGATAATAAATAGAATGATATATTTTATCAAAATATTTTACATATTTGCTCCTCTTTAGAACGTATTATGATATAGGTATAGCTATCAAGACTCTTATGGATTTTTAGTAAATTAAACTAATTTTAACACGTCATGGGTTTAGTCGATCCGCGATTGTTGTATTTAAGCCAACAATCCAAGCTGAGCTCTAGTCTCTTTGGCACCCTTGGGCTAGTTGCCATTCGCTAGCTCGTCCTTAAAGTCCGGTGAAGTTATCAAAGCCCGTCAGGCCAACAATGGCTAGTCAGTTCGTATAACAATACGTCACGAATTATTGAAAGTTATTTTCTTAAAAACGAACCAGTGTACATATGAAATTTTACTATTCTTATTCGTTCTATTCGCTGTGGTAAAGTATTGTACTAAACTTATAGTTTCCTATTAAACTGTTTTGTCCTTACTTTTTCCTGGATTATTTTAATTTGGGATTTTCTTTTGATTTTACGTACTTTCAAAATCTTTTAGGAATTATTTTATTTTATAAGCTAAATTCTCAGTGTGGATGAGTTGTATGTGAATATAATAAAAGTAGGTAGATGTGTACGGCTCGACCAACTACAGACTGAAAGTATCATGCTCTATGTCGGAGACCACAATTATTTACGAAATGTACGGCCGGACTGTAAATTTGAGTTTACATGTATTTTTATTGGAGAAATAAAAATGATAAGACAAATAACCTATGGAGAGAAAACTAAAAGACCTAGATCACGACAACAGCGCCACCTATTTGTTCCAATAAGAGCTAAGACCGCTCCAGATGATACCACAAGTACATAAAAAATAATCAAAATAGGTCATGTCGTCTATTAGAAGAATTATGAACACAGGAATTTTATAAAATAAAAATATATAAGAAAAATGCAAAATTGATTGGTTTGGATCACACCTTGAAATAATGCTCGTAGTAATAAGTTATTTGTTTAGTAGATAATTATATTTTCCATCGATTACCGATTCCCTCAGAGAGACATTAGCAGGGGTATTGTCGTTACCAAGAAAACTCGTTGAAAATCCGATAATTAGACAGGCAGTCTTACAATAAAGCCTTTTACACTTTAAGATTTATAATATTATGTTTAATAACGCTTTATATTATTACGTATAGGAATACTAAAGTGGACTTTAATGTTGCAGGTAGTTTTATCATTAACCCTCTTTTTTTATTAACGTGGGCAAATCCCTTATGGATACCCACCCTCCCGAGAGGGAGAAGGCCGCTCAAGGGTTCCTCTTCGTGGGCCCTCACCACCGCCCTTTCTGTGATATGAGCTCCTCGCAGAAGTAGGCCATCGCTTGCCATGGAGCATGGCTGAAACCACACCTGGCAGCGATAAATTTTGCCTTACCACCGCAACCAAAATGCGGCGCTGTTCCTCCCATGTAGTATATTTAAACAGAGTGTGCAGCGTGATTTCTTCATCAGCGCTGCACGCGAGGCATGTGGCGGTCGGATCCCCGTGAGCGACCTGGTACAGGTACCATCCGAAACGTCCGTGTCCGGTAGTAACTGATATCATTAACCCCTTAACTGTCCAAAACTATCGAGGTTTAATCTCTATACAAATCCATGAATCCCAGGAATTGACCTTCAAATCGGCGGTAATCTTGCAAATAAAGGGCAGAAGGATGCAAATATACAATAGGGCCGTGGTCGCTCCGGGGTGGGACATTATGGATTATAATTCAAAAATGGCTATGAGAGATGAAAATGAAACCGCCATAAAGACAATGATGTCAGTTGAAAAACCAATCTAAGTAAAATAAAATAAATTTTGCTCACAATTACAACGAGTTTTGACATAACTTATAAAATATACGAAAGCAAAAGAGGTGTGGGCAAGCGTCTGCAGAAAAAAAAATCTTCATATAAATAAATAAAAAAATAAATTAATAATGAATAATTTGAAAAACTCGAACAATAACAAATCATGTAATGTAAAATTATAATTTCAAAAATATATTATAACATTTAAATCCGCCATTTTGAGATCTGGGTCTTAAAAATCAGCTAGTGCACCTGACTTAGTCCTCATGAAAATAGCTTTATTGCTTCGTGCTTTCTTAACTCCTTTTTTTTTTAACATGGGGAAATCCTTACGGATTCCCACCCTAGCCGGGCAGCTGAGGGTAGGTCCGACTTGCACGGACTAAAACCCTATGGTGCCTTCAATCACCCATAGGCTGGGGGGCAGGAGCTGCCGAACTGGCAATACGTCTACTCCCCAGCAGGTGTCGGCCCCTTTCCAGGGGCCTCGTCGTGGTCGAGGGGTCAGAATCGTAGACCCCTCAGGAGAGGGAGAGAGTTGCCCTCCCCGACGATCGTGGGAGGCGCATCGGCACAATGCGCCTCAACCACAGGGGCCTGTGCAGAAGTTCTGCCAGAGCGACGGACGTGCCCGCGTCCGCCGGTGCTTTCTTAACTCCTAAGATCCTAATACCGATTTTAATGTATTTCTATTAAATGTTATAATTGCTGCTTAAACTCTATGAGAAATCGTAATGATATTAAATTGTATAATACTGTGAAATTCAGTTTTTTTTATAAATGACTACACGCTGTTACCCTTACGAGCCTTTATAGTTTGGTGGTGAATGCGGAAGGTTCTCAACCGAAATCGCAAATAGTGCAAAGGAGCGAAAGTGACAGAAACTAGCATTCGTTTGCGGTAAATGTCAGCCGAGTCTATATGAATTAATTCTGTAGTAGCCACGTGACGTCATAGTTCTCATATTTTAGTAAACCCATTTGGTGTAGATGGATATTATTATGTTTATGTAAATTTTTTAGATTTCAAATCAAATCAAAGCATGATTTTCCCATTTGTAGGTATAGTCTTCTTCTTCTTTTTCTTGTTTTGGCTCCGCAGAAGCACTTGCCAGTGTCAGTGTTTTGTTTCAATAGAGATTATAGTTCTTCTTCCATTCCATTTTTGGCAAATAGTCTTCTAGTAGACTATTACTGCCATTGTCAAGTGAGTAACGATATTACAAGTTTCTTGATATAATTTCAATAAACTAACAAGATGGTGGCCATCTTGTTAGAACTTTACATGGAGTTTTTGTGGCATCTCAGAATTCATGGTCCGTGGTATTATTCACCATTCACTTCACTTATGCACAATAAACAAACTATATTACATAAAACACCACCAATTTTACACAATATAGAGTCAAGTAACACAAGATTATTAATAAAAAATAAGATCCACTACATGACAGACCAAGATCCCGCCAAAAACTCCATTTGTAGTCTATTAGTATGTAAGTACCACATAAATACAGGTGATAAATATTATAGTTGACGTTACTTTGCACTTCCGCTTGGAATAATAGATTAGCCGCTAACACGTCTTGCTGTAACAAAAAAACGTTTGATTTTATTTGCGCGAGGTGTACCTGCAAAAGTTACATCTGAAACTAATAATAGAGAGAGAGAGAGAGCGAAATATTAGTAACTGCAATAATAAAAAGAACTAAAAACGCGTTCCTTGGTTGACGGTTGACACTATTGGTAACTGTAAATATAAACGAGATATAATTAATTAAAATATGTTGCAGATTAACGTGTAATAACTACAATCGATTACAAGTGTTTCGCTCCGTCATGGATCATCTTCAGATCGACGTTGAGTCGCCCACTATGATAAACATCATTACGACAAATCGTAACGTATAAATCGTGGAATCGAAAGACAAATGGTGCGCTTTATCGCAACGCGTAATCAAGACTAATACCCTCACGCTAACAACTCAAGGGGGCGGGCGGGAACGTTCAGACTTTGATTGAGATGTCCTGTTTACGAACGGATTAGATTTATAAATAGCAACACGGTAAAATCTGTCGGGTAATGTGGAGGAGACGCGATTAATCTGTATTAGATATCGTTAAAAAATTAACAATTTAAGTAGACTGTATTATTAAAATTATGGCTTTTGTATGAATTAATGTTTCCATCTCAGACATCGACTTTTTATTTTAATGTGAATTATGGGTTTCATCATATAATGTTATTGTTTGAGACAAAATACATTTTTATTACATTTAATCGTTCATTAATCATGTTATTTTTTATTTTTAAGAGATGGCGCCACAGTCGTAATAACTCGAGCTTTCTTTTGATTTTTGCCTTTGTATGACATGCGGCTGCCGGCCCGAGATTGATTCAATTCGGCAGAATTCCCGAATAATCAATTGATCTCTTGTCTCCTCCTTAACTAAATTGTCTTGTTCATTCATCGTCTTGGTCAACAAAATAGTGTTGTACAAGTCGACAAAATTTCCATAAGCAGATATAATTTGAACATTTGTACAACTTTCTTTAAGCATTTTTTCGCTTGCATAATATAGGCGTTTCATAGACAGATCTTGGACTTCTTGGATATTTTATTAAAACTATGTAAAATCTTGTACAATCACAAAAACTCCGAATAATTAATTTATCACAAAATATGAAATATATCCAATAAATATAATTGAACGGTATTTTATTTGCCCGGGCTACTGAAACAGTTGAACCGATTTTAGTGAGACTTATTACTAATAGACGGAGGTATTTTCAGGGTTTTATCTAGGTTACACACTATTACGCTTCTCCATAGATAGTAATCATTAATGACGAAATTTATTACAAAATATTAATTATATCCAATAAATATAATTGAACGGTATTTTATTTGCCCGGGCTACTGAAACAGTTGAACCGATTTTAGTGAGACTTATTACTAATAGACGGAGGTATTTTCAGGGTTTTATCTAGGTTACACACTATTACGCTTCTCCATAGATAGTAATCATTAATGACGAAATTTATTACAAAATATTAATTATATCCAATAAATATAATTGAACGGTATTTTATTTGCCCGGGCTACTGAAACAGTTGAACCGATTTTAGTGAGACTTATTACTAATAGACGGAGGTATTTTCAGGGTTTTATCTAGGTTACACACTATTACGCTTCTCCATAGATAGTAATCATTAATGACGAAATTTATTACAAAATATTAATTATATCCAATAAATATAATTGAACGGTATTTTATTTGCCCGGGCTACTGAAACAGTTGAACCGATTTTAGTGAGACTTATTACTAATAGACGGAGGTATTTTCAGGGTTTTATCTAGGTTACACACTATTACGCTTCTCCATAGATAGTAATCATTAATGACGAAATTTATTACAAAATATTAATTATATCCAATAAATATAATTGAACGGTATTTTATTTGCCCGGGCTACTGAAACAGTTGAACCGATTTTAGTGAGACTTATTACTAATAGACGGAGGTATTTTCAGGGTTTTATCTAGGTTACACACTATTACGCTTCTCCATAGATAGTAATCATTAATGACGAAATTTATTACAAAATATTAATTATATCCAATAAATATAATTGAACGGTATTTTATTTGCCCGGGCTACTGAAACAGTTGAACCGATTTTAGTGAGACTTATTACTAATAGACGGAGGTATTTTCAGGGTTTTATCGTAGGTTACACACTATTACCTTCTCCATAGATAGTAATCATTAATGACGAAATTTATTACAAAATATTAATTATATCCAATAAATATAATTGAACGGTATTTTATTTGCCCGGGCTACTGAAACAGTTGAACCGATTTTAGTGAGACTTATTACTAATAGACGGAGGTATTTTCAGGGTTTTATCTAGGTTACACACTATTACGCTTCTCCATAGATAGTAATCATTAATGACGAAATTTATTACAAAATATTAATTATATCCAATAAATATAATTGAACGGTATTTTATTTGCCCGGGCTACTGAAACAGTTGAACCGATTTTAGTGAGACTTATTACTAATAGACGGAGGTATTTTCAGGGTTTTATCTAGGTTACACACTATTACGCTTCTCCATAGATAGTAATCATTAATGACGAAATTTATTACAAAATATTAATTATATCCAATAAATATAATTGAACGGTATTTTATTTGCCCGGGCTACTGAAACAGTTGAACCGATTTTAGTGAGACTTATTACTAATAGACGGAGGTATTTTCAGGGTTTTATCTAGGTTACACACTATTACGCTTCTCCATAGATAGTAATCATTAATGACGAAATTTATTACAAAATATTAATTATATCCAATAAATATAATTGAACGGTATTTTATTTGCCCGGGCTACTGAAACAGTTGAACCGATTTTAGTGAGACTTATTACTAATAGACGGAGGTATTTTCAGGGTTTTATCTAGGTTACACACTATTACGCTTCTCCATAGATAGTAATCATTAATGACGAAATTTATTACAAAATATTAATTATATCCAATAAATATAATTGAACGGTATTTTATTTGCCCGGGCTACTGAAACAGTTGAACCGATTTTAGTGAGACTTATTACTAATAGACGGAGGTATTTTCAGGGTTTTATCTAGGTTACACACTATTACGCTTCTCCATAGATAGTAATCATTAATGACGAAATTTATTACAAAATATTAATTATATCCAATAAATATAATTGAACGGTATTTTATTTGCCCGGGCTACTGAAACAGTTGAACCGATTTTAGTGAGACTTATTACTAATAGACGGAGGTATTTTCAGGGTTTTATCTAGGTTACACACTATTACGCTTCTCCATAGATAGTAATCATTAATGACGAAATTTATTACAAAATATTAATTATATCCAATAAATATAATTGAACGGTATTTTATTTGCCCGGGCTACTGAAACAGTTGAACCGATTTTAGTGAGACTTATTACTAATAGACGGAGGTATTTTCAGGGTTTTATCTAGGTTACACACTATTACGCTTCTCCATAGATAGTAATCATTAATGACGAAATTTATTACAAAATATTAATTATATCCAATAAATATAATTGAACGGTATTTTATTTGCCCGGGCTACTGAAACAGTTGAACCGATTTTAGTGAGACTTATTACTAATAGACGGAGGTATTTTCAGGGTTTTATCTAGGTTACACACTATTACGCTTCTCCATAGATAGTAATCATTAATGACGAAATTTATTACAAAATATTAATTATATCCAATAAATATAATTGAACGGTATTTTATTTGCCCGGGCTACTGAAACAGTTGAACCGATTTTAGTGAGACTTATTACTAATAGACGGAGGTATTTTCAGGGTTTTATCTAGGTTACACACTATTACGCTTCTCCATAGATAGTAATCATTAATGACGAAATTTATTACAAAATATTAATTATATCCAATAAATATAATTGAACGGTATTTTATTTGCCCGGGCTACTGAAACAGTTGAACCGATTTTAGTGAGACTTATTACTAATAGACGGAGGTATTTTCAGGGTTTTATCTAGGTTACACACTATTACGCTTCTCCATAGATAGTAATCATTAATGACGAAATTTTATCGAGGTAATTTGGTGCCGGCAAGTGTGTAAATGTTCATGATAAAATTATAATAAACAATTCAGGCCACATTATGCATGAATATATGTATCAATACTAAACATAAATCGGTGGCATTTGAAGGAAGTTTCAGGTATGCGGCGTTAAAAATTGAAATAATGTACCTCCTCCATTACAAATGAAAATCGAATTTATATTTACGAAACTATTACAACAACTAATTCTTGAGCAACAATGGTTAGGCGTTAATAGAGTTGACGCTTAATCGACATGATTTTATAACATTATATGACGTCTATTTTTTTAAATTATTGTTTGCGGTTGGCTTTCTTCATGTATTTATTTAAAAAAATGCTTATATATATATATATATATATACATATATATATATATATATATATATATATACATACATATATATATATATCTATGACCATAAATATTTTTCTTTTTTTTTCCTCAATGTATCAAGATAAAACATTTTAAAGAGAACTAAGTTGTTGTTATCTGCTTGTTCTTCAATAAGTCCGTATGAAGTTATCTGTATATTTATTTGAAAGTGTCACACAAACCACTGTCGCGCATACATCATTAGCTGCCAGTTATATTTTATGAGTCAGCCGAGTGGCTCCGTCCGACACTGGCCAATTTCACGCGCCAATGCCGCCGTATATCCGGGTATTAGCCGGTACCGTATACCCGGATAAACCGGGCAGCGTCGAGTGCTGTGCGTTCCACAATCTGCCCTAAGTTCGACGTGCTCTTCAATTGTAAACTTACCCGGATATACTGTTTATTGTAATTACTAATTACTTTATTATATATTATATTATATATATTTAAAGCTGATTTCTGAATTGCAACTTCTTTTGGGACAGTGTGAATTGGATTTTATATAAAACGATAATGTATAACGAAAAAGAGATAGCTATAAATGTTTATATAGGTTTCAGGCTGTGAGAGAATGAGATAGTATTGTTATTGTAATGCTTTGCTATGTACAACGAACAGATGAGTTGTCATGTTTATATATTTATTTTTCTCTATTAATATTCCTTATGCGTAATGGGTTGTTTTATTATAAAAATAATAAATATAATATATGTGTAGGTTTAATGTGTCTGTTACAGACAGACGAGCTTATGCCTTTGTGTATAAATTTGTCTATGTAATACGAACAGATAAACTGTCGTATTTCTTATGTACTTGGTTTCTATGTTCATTATGTCTTATGTGATATTTAGAAATATCGTTTATGTAACAACTTGAAAATAACCGCCAAAAGGGTTGTTATTATTATTTGTGTAATATTGTACGGAACCATCACTAAAAATATAATGTGAATTTATGTAAACTATGTAAATGGATGGACGAACGTGCCGCAGTAAGGCTCGTATGTGTATATGTAATAGATGTAAGGACGTAGTTGTAGTGTTAAACCCGGAAAAAATATGTATTGACATCGGCTCGTTATACATGATTAAGTAACTTGTGAAAAATCCTGAATAAATATACAGTCCACTGAAGTTTTGAAGTTATAAAAGTTATTGCTGTTTTATTGAAGAGACCGTAAAGTGACCTCTCTCTCTAACGAGTATTTTTTTCTTTTTTTATGTCTTAGGTGGCAAACGAGCGGGTGGGTCACCTGCTGTTAAGTGATCACCACGTCCATGGACACTAACAACATCAGAGGTCAGACATCAGAAGTCCGTTGTCACCCTTTGGGGGGAAGGGTTAAGGGAGGGAGAGGAGAGAGGAGAGGGGAGGGGAGATGGGCCTCCGGCGCTCTCACTGACCGAACGAAACGCAACAATGCAAGCACTATTACTTCACGTCGGTTTTCTATGAGAGGGTGGTACTACCCCATGCGAGTCGACCCATTCATGCTGAAACCAGTAATAGTTTCAGCGTGGCTCTACCACCATTAAATGTTTTTAATGTACTCGAAATGTATATAAAGAGAGTGAGAGAAAGAGAGAGAAACATTGAAATATATAGCACATTATTTTCTGGTGGAGCGTAGTCACTATCGCGCACTTTTAAAAATTATTGTTATTACTAATATATATTAAAATATTACAAAAGAATGTCGGAAACTACTATTTACTACCTCCATAATAGTAAAAATATATACAACAGAATAGTAACAAACATATTATGAATGAAAAAGAATCTAATTTAAAATAAAAATCATCCAGGTGTGCTAAGTCAATAGTATAGGCTATAACTTATAAATATATTATTTGAATTGTTCAAAATATTACGATAAGTGTCAAGTTGCAAAGAAAATTACCATTTGAGAAACGCCTTGGTGTGCGCTGCATTAGCCGTTAGAGTTATGCTACTCCCGTATCTGCGAAACGGAGCTTCGACTAAACTTAACGTCAAACATCGTTCCGATAAAGGCGCATATTGTACGTTGTCACACCTGTGTCTTTGTAATGACTCAACATTAGCGTCCCCTAAACTCCTTTGATGTGTTTAAAAACCGAAAGCCTAGTTATCGTGCTGCATCTATCGTCACGCAGCCCGATAGTTCGTAACGCATAACGATAATGTCTTCCCATTGTATTTAGTATGACCATAGACAAACCGTCATGCCGATACACGCAGGTATGGTAGTAGCTTTACACTAAAACGACAGTATAAGCGCATGCGAAGTCATGCGCGATCACTGGTCTCTTATAAATATTAGAATCTGCACGAAGTACATGATACTTTAACAGAAACATCTGATAAATCTGTTTAATTGTCTTGTTCTAAAACAATACTACTAAGTCGTAACACAAAAACTAATAGCGTAACTCCGTGCCACATGAGCCTGTCCGCCGGGATCGGAAATATCTACGTTGACATTACCATATGAATTCTGAGATAGTAATAAAGGAATAATATGCAAATAAACCGTTGGAGTTGTAGAAATGCCACCGCGAGGTCGTAAACAGTTAGGATCGAGGTACACTTAGCGATCCGTTTCATGCAATTGAATGGAAATTTTTAATTTCTAAAGTAAAACATTAATCCCATCGCGTCAAATTTTTTCGACTATATATTTTGCATATCGCATTACAGCCTGCGCGTGGCCGCGTAGTAGGAGTAAAGAGAATAGCGCTCGGCAGCAGCCAAGCCCAATATGGCGGCTCTCATGGCTCAATTCAAAATAATTCAATGATTTAAATAAATATTATGCTCTGCTTTTATCATGTGCTTATCATATCACCCATCATCTAAATAGAAATATTAATGCTTTTTTTTCGAACTGATTACGCTATTGCCTGACGAGCCTTGACAGATTCACCGGGCTACTAAGGCGAGCGCTTAAGGCACTTTGCCGCTTGGTTGTAAGCTCAAGGGTGCCAGAATGACCTATCTGACCTATGAATCTAAGCTGAAGCAAGATAGCTTAATTAAAAAAAAATTGAAGCAATCATAAGGACTGCCGACAGAAGTGAAAACTCAAAACGATGGAAAAATTGTGTTTTGAATTTTGAAATTAATCATAGTTTGAATTATTTAAATTTCATAATTGGTATATTGAAATTATTAACATTACTCTGGTTTTCACATGTGTTGGCCCACGGAGCAATAATTATATATATCCTTATAAAGTTTATTAATCAATCAAACCTATGATGAGTTGCAAAATATCTATATTACATGTACACAGGTCGCTGGTCTGATGCAAGCCGCGCAAGTGCAATACGGTAGGTCACGCTTACTAGCATGTCATCACACGAAATTATAAGTTGATCTCCTGCCAAAAAAAAACCACACGAGGCGCCTAAAGAAGTTTTCACTTGATTAAAAACCCTTTCACCATATGTGTAACTGTGTGTATGTGTGTACGTATGTGGGGTGAACTGTGAAATGTTAATGCGTTATACGACAGCTATAGTAGTGTGTCCCGGACCTTATTTCCCGCGTATGATTACCGTGTACTCACATAAATCTAGACCTAAACCGGGTTTATTGGCCCGCGGGGTGCGATCCCTTGTTATATTCGAATAGAATAAATTGCTAACTTTCATTTCGGGTTTCATTGCACGTCTAGGAGCAACAACTGTTACTGTTTAGTTGATTTAGTTTAGCTTTTTAAATACTTCCAACGGTTTTAATATATATATATATATAACACAGTACTCAGGAGTAGCGACCTAGTAAATTTAATATGATTTTTTTGTTGTTGTTCAATATATAGGAGTAATTTTTTGACATCATACTCTTGTTAGTTATTTCATGCCAAAACCTATTTGTCCACACGACTATGCAAGCGAGGATGAAAACATTACATACTAGTACAGCTTACGGTACGTTAAAGCGTAAACCTACATGATAATTTGACAAAACAAATGGTACGATAACACACACATACGTAAAGTAATATTGTAACGCCACATCGTCTTATATAGAATGTGGAAATAAGATGGCATATTCTCAATATCGGTTGTGAAAAAGAAATAGTTATATGTTGCTTAGATACGAGCAGATTGACGGGGCAACCGTTAAAATAAACTAGTTAGCTAAATTTAAAAAATGCTCTGTTGAAGCCTTTATGGCGTATCTACAGCATTTTAGTTTTAATATCATTGAATATGTAGGCATCTGACTATAAGTTATAGCCTTCAGGCCATACTTCCGCTGGTATGGTACTTCCTATCGGTGTCGTATGTTCATATAGCGATATTACTCTTCACTGAGAGCCACAATTCATCGGAAGATATGAACCTAATTCAATCGACGTGAATTCCGGTCTAACTGTGCATCCTCATTCACAAATCACTCATCCAAAATCAGACAACGATGTTTCCAAAAATTCAATTCCAATATTTTATGGCTTAACTCTGTATATATTATTTACTGCTCCAGGTGTCATTTCAGGGGATTAATTGTCGCTTGTAAAATGATTTCAAACGGCCCGTGAAATAAGATCTTCATCAGTATTCCTGAAATCCTATTAACAATTAAGAGGATTGAATGCTAACCAGGCGGCAGGCGACAGGCGGGTGATGCCGGTGCGCCTCTTCCATTGTTATTCAGCTCTGTGAATGCATTGCGAATAGCATAATGTTAATTTGTGAGATATAAAGATAGAGATTGATTTTTTTAAATCCTTTATAGTATACTAGCTTCTGCCCGCAACTTCGCCCGCGTGGTGTAGTTACTATGGGCTAATGCTAACTTTAACTTGTGACTTCGTTTACGAAGAAGTTGACAATAATAGACATATGATTTTGAGTACTTTAAAAAAACTTTTCGAAACTTTAACCGTTTACGCAGCGGAAGTTCTCAAAAGGGAAAAAAACGATATAGTAATATTCAACATTCTCCGCTTTTATTGGTCTTAGCGTGATGATAGCCTAAAGGCTAAAGATAGAAGTCCTCGGCCGAAGGCTTATAGTCTTTCTCGATAAATGAATTATCTAACAATGAAATAATTTTTCAAATCGAACCTTTTTTTTTTTTTTTTTT
>MU158718.1:966049-1007634 GCA_015888305.1 Antheraea pernyi
GCCACTCCCCCACTCCCCATCCCCCAAACAGTCTGGCAATACATTTGCGACTTCACTGGTGTTGCAAGTGTTTATAAATGGTGGTAATCACTTAACATCAAGTGACCTACCTGTTTGGTTTGCCTCCTATAATATAAAAAAATAAAAATAGAATAACTAATTGAACTGTTTCAGTAGTAGCGTGTTTGGATACCACATCGTAGGACGTAGTTTCTAATGAGCAGAAGATTTTTTTTTAATGTTTTGATATCCTTCTTTTACATGCTTCTACACCCTTTCATCCATTTATTTTATTTCATTTTGTCTTCAATCATTTATATCATTTACTTTAATGTTGTTTTTGAAGTGAAAACTTCTTAAGGCGCGTTGAGCGGAAACGCTTTGATTTCCATGTCGATGTGCAACCCATCATATGTTTGATTAATTAATAATCTCTATAAAAAAATGTATATAATTATTGCTCCGAGTACCAATAGATGGGAAAATCAGACTATTGTTATTAATTTCCATTAAAAAATTATGAAATTTAAATAATACATAGGTACTATAATTTGTATAAAAATTCAAAAACGAACACAGTATTTCCATTGTATTGAGTTTTCAGTTCTGTCTACAGTCCTTATGAGTCCTTCTCTTTATATACATTATATTAACACAATCTTATTTTGAAGGACAATTACAGTAATGTATTAAAATATCATATTATTATCAATCAATTACTCGTTGTACTGTTATACGATTACCTTATTCAATTATAGTATAAAGACTAATATTTTAACGAGATAATTTATCGTTAATTTTTAAATAACCAACTAGTTAAAATTAACAGCATGGCGAACGCAACGGTAAACAGCGTAAGCGCGACAATTTATGACGTGTTTGTACCCAGCGTTGATGGGAACCATACCTCCCACATAATACGTCAGACTTTATAGATATACAGACTTCATAGTTCAAACTTTAGATGGTTCACCCATAGGATCGTGGACGCACCGGTGCGGGATTTTGTTGATTATAACTTTAAAAATACCACAAAAGATGATAATGAAGCCGCCATAAAGGCTATAATCTCAATTAAAACATTTGATACTAAGTAATAAATAAAATAACAGTGGGTAAGTATAATAGTTAAGTAAAATAATAATAATAATTGTTCACTGTATAAGCTGTACTACTGCTTGATTTAATTAATAACATAAACGAAAGCAGAAAAAAGACGCGGACCAAGATGCTGCAGAAATAAAAAGTGTTATCGAATAAGATTTGTGATAGCTGATATATTTTGATTTGAAAAACTAATCTTTGCCTGCATTTGTGTCTTTATAAATAATGAGACTGTACATTGTCCTCGTAAAATTTCTTATGTGGCAGTATTTTGTACAGAGTCAAAACTCGGTATACTCAAAGAAGCTTTTTAAAAAGCAAAAATTTATTTTAGTCCAATACAAAGGAGATTTCTTATAAGACTGACTTAAAAAAAAAATACGTGTGGCACTCGGGGACTGCCGCGGTAAAGCTATTGCATAGCATTTTTTATTAACTTATGCAATTATAACGATGTGTATTACCTATACATAAAAAACAAAAGTACTAAATAGTACACGTGCTTGGTTTAATGGTTTCTGTTATTTTCATAATGACGAATGAATTTTCACATATATATATTGACAATCTGAATTAAGAATTTAAACTATACGTGTGTGTGTGTGTGTATATAAAAGAGAGCTACTTTTAATATCAAAAATATTGGTTATCTTTATAGCAGTTTATATATAAATTAACAAAACAAAAAATAATACTGCATTTGATAATAATAATAAAATGTATGCATATAGAGTGTAAAGAGTACTCACTCATTTTCTTTCACTATTTTTTCGTGATTTTCTTCATTAATAAATGCACTTTGTTTATTCATATTTAAAACACTTTGTACACAAATTATACGAGTATAGATATTCACTGTTGTACATAGATGATAAATACCTATACACCAGTATACTTTCTCACAAACAGCTGATTACGTCTCGATCCGTGCGAGCTTTGTACAGTCGTACCATATATACGTTAAGCGAACGCTCGGCCGAGCTACATGGGAGGCAGAGTGGGGGTGTTAGGTTTTTTCGTTACGGAATTGTTGGATTCGGTCTCCACGCTCAAGGCCCGCGATAGAAGCTATGCAATAGCTTAACTAAATACATTGTTTCATTGACTGTTTATGAAGACCGGATGATCATCCAGTTATGCTGATGTAGTAATTCCTTATCTTAGTTTAGATGCGTATGGCTATGGTTTCCTGCCTTATACCGGACTGCATAACTACCACGTACTTCATATTTGTCATTATATTTGAACTAATTTAAACAATATATTTATAAATTATAACCTGTGTATTATTTGAATGTATAAGTTATATTGGTATTAAGTTTTGTCAAAATTCGTTTGGAAGCTTTTCGTTTAATGCGTAACGTAAATTTTCCCTACCGTGCCATAAGAAGTTTTACTTCAAAAATGAGCAGTAAGGTACAGTAATAAAAAAAAGCATATTTATATTTTTAACGAAATATTTCAAATATTTTGTTTCTGAGTAAATTCCAAATATTCTATCTTGAGATCAAAACGGAATCAACTGTTAACAGTACAAACGTTAAAATGTCCCACTAAATGAGTCTTTAAGTGCGGCCCTGTTTCCACCCAATCGAGAGGGGTTTTAATTTGTAATCCAATATGGAGATTAAGCAGCAAAGCGTAAATACGATTGTTGGATTAAAAGTTCGCAGTTCATTTAACCGCCGGCCGGGTGGCTAGTGCGGGTACCTCTGTAACGGCTTATTTTAATACCGTTGAATCATTTTCAATTGTCTCTGTTTATTATTCTGAATTTGATTACGGGAATTCGATAATATTGGAATTCATTGTATTATATACTAATACCGACTTCATTTGTGGGTTCATAAAAATGAGTGCGTTCGTTTTCTAACTCTTTAGCCGTTTTATTTTTTTGTTTTTCTCACATTAAACCCTTTCAGCATCTCTTAATATTTTCAATGGTATATGGAAAGACAACGTCTACCTATCTGGTCCGTTTTCTTCCTTCTTCCTTCTTCGTATTGGTCCGTCTTTCGACATTTATGGTAATGATTGTACACATGAAATATGGTTCATGAAATATAATAAACAATTTTTACTTAATAGGTTTTTGGCATTTGACCACACAATCTTATCTGATGGCGTGGCGTCACGATGTGGTCTAAGATGGTAAACACGCTAAACTTCTGTGTCGAGGATTAGCTCTCGAATGCAAAAGTTATTATTTGGAAAATAATGTATATCTTCTATAGATATAATAAAAATGAAGTGTGTGTATGTAATATCAACATATATTATTTTACTGATTGGGTATGAAAGTAAATACGAGTAATAATAAATGCAATTTTTTTGACGGTAATTTCGCTGGCAGATATCTAAAATTACAGCGAGTTGCTTAGGCTACTCTAAATTAGATTACCTGTTAACCGCGGCTCCATCCGCAATGCTATCTCCAAAACGTTTGAACTGATTTTCACAGGACTTTCACTGACTGATAGCCGACATTATAACAAGTAATTTAGTCTATTTTAATTTAGACTATTTGTTAACCGATTCACCCACAGTGCTATCTCCAAAAGGGTTCAACCGATTTTTACGGGAGTTTCCCTGGCAGATAGCTGACCTTATACGTAATAATTTATTATAGGTTATTCGTTTAGACTAGCTGTTAACTACGACTTCCTACGCATGAAATTTCGAAAAAAATATGTTGGAACATATGTAAAACATATGTATATACAGTGGTGGTCGTATAATTAGAAACACTACCAACGGTCCTTGACATTATGTGCTCACATAATATTTCACCGCAATCCTTATTATTTTGAAATTAAACAATAAATAGAACAACAATATGTTCAACGATTTATCGTGTATTACAAAAACAATTGCAATTCCAATATTACATTACAAATTAGAAACAACAACAAAAAAGTAGTGAACATTACATTATTAGTACATTCTAATGGTGGTAGAGCCACGCTGAAACTATTACTGGTTTCAGCATGAATGGGTCGGCTCGCCCGGGGTAGTACCACCCTCTCATAGAAAACCGACGTGAAGTAACAGTGCTTGCATTGTTGCGTTTCGTTCGGTCAGTGAGAGCGCCGGAGGCCCACCTTTTTTCCCCTCTCCTCTCTCCTCTCCCTCTCCTAAGCCTTCCCCCCGAAGGGTGACAACGCACTTGCGACTTTCATCGTGCCGCCCCAGCGGTTGGCCCAGCAGCGAAAGCGCCGCCGCCGGGCCCCGTCTTGTTAGGAGACAGCCGGGTACACACCGGCCGTCTCCTCCGTCCGCCGGACCTGTGCAATGGGAGGATGGGCCCCCCGACCCATCCTCCCTAGGTCCGGTTACGGTGGAAGGAGGCGGCGGTCGAACTGCCGCCTCCTCCTGCCTGTCCTCCGTTGGCGGAGAGGGCCACTAAGAGGATCGTCCTCGCGGACCCTCTCCGCCGCCTCCTTCTGCGAGACGACTTCCTCGCAGAAGGAGGCCATTGCGTTCCACGCATCCTCGCTGTCGAGCATGGCCGCAACCACGCTCGGCAGCGAGAGATCTTCTCCTACCGCCGCAGCCAGAGTGCGGCGTTGCTCCTCCCACGCAGCACACTCAGAAAGTGTGTGCTGCGCGGTGTTCGGTTCAACGCCGCACTCGTGGCATACGGCGGTCGGCTCCCTGCGAGCTATCCGGTGCAGGTACCAACCGAAGCACCCGTGCCCGGTCAGCACCTGCACCGGACGGAACGTCAGGGAGCCCCACTTCCTCTGATTCCACTCCGGCAGGCCCGGGCGGACGGCGTCGATCGTGTATCGACCGTAACGCGCGTCCGCCAGGTCCCGCCTTGGCCCACCTCCCCTCCCCTCCGCTCCCTCTCCCTCACCCAACCCTTCCCCTAAAGGGTGGCAACGTATTTGCGACTCCTCTGGTTTTGTTCGTGTCCATGGACGGTGGTGATCACTTAACATCAGGTGACCCACCTGTTCGTTTGCCACCTATGACATAAAAAAAATAAAAACAATATTTTTTAAACATAATTTAAGTAATTTTGAAGATAGAAGGAATATTAGATCATAAACGCATTACTTATTGACAATATGGGCATATTATATCATTATATTCTAACCTCTTTAAGTCATTGTTTCATTAGTTCCTTATACAGTGTAAGTGAGCACTGAGGTACTTATATTGTGGGGTAAGGGTCCAAATATGTTGCTGATAATGAACCTCATCTCACACACTGTACGTATTCATATATCTAATGTATACGTTACATGTTACTGTAAGTGGCGTAAGTATCGTACTTACAATTGTTTTTAAAGAGCATTTACTTAATTGTACTTGGTCTCACAATTTTATATTTCTTTAATACAATTTAAAAAAACGCGTGCGGAACTGCGGGTACAGCTCGTAGAAAAACATGTTTATTCCCGAAAATCAAAGAGATCTTCAACTATAAAACCTTTAAACATTATTTTATTTATCTCTTTTCATACTTTTAAGTGTCTACATTTTAAAAATCTTACTTTTTTGAAAGAATAATTGAATATTAATAAAATTTATTTCTTAATAAAATAAAATCCACACGCCTTACGACCATTCCATTCGTTCATGTGCCCTAGATGAACCACCTTTTAGTGCAACTCGGGGCTTGCTAAAATCAATTAAACTTGTTGTGTTGTTTGTTTTCAATTTTCTTACACCACAAATGTTATCAAATATTTATGGAATAACTTATTTCCTTGTAAAAATGAGTCTTTTTAATTACTACTAAATCATCAACATTATAGTTAGTCAGTTTCTTCCTCTTTGTAATGTAATTTTTAAATTTTCTTTCTCCCTACTTCTCATTTTGTCCAGCTCAGAAAAAAGAAGAACAGAATTTCTCTATTTAAAAAAATTTTGCGCCTACCAATTTAAACGGTAACCATATGTTAAACTTGAACGTAGACTGAACTCTTAAGAAGTCAACCTCGGTGCGTTGGATATCCACAAATATGGAATAAACCGTAGCAAATATTATGCAAGTTTGCAACATTCGGTGTGGGAATAGCGGAAAAATACACACATTGTAAACGTGAAGTCTGCACATACGGAATCTCTAGTGGCCCCTTACCGCAACTAGACTGGTAATTGGACGGAAAATACGCCATGCACCTTATCTGGATATTTCATTTTAGAGTTATATGCAATATTTACAAATTGTTGTTTTTTTTGTCTCATAGTTTAGGTGGAAACCGACCGCGATGGTGTATGCGTTTGTCTCTTTCGTACTACTAGCTTTTGCTCGTGATTTTCCTCGTATTATAAATCTTTGAGATATAAGAAAATGTATCTATAATTATATATGTATGTATATCATATATATTATACTAGCGGGAATGGCGGACGTTGTCCCGCCCTGATAATTAATAAAAACAAAGTTTGACAAATTATATACCTAAACCTTCCTTTTGATTTACATTATCTACTGGTGAAAACCGCATGAAAATCCGTTTAATAGTTTTTGAGTTTATCGCGAACAGACAGATAGACATAGCAGAGTACTTTGTTTTATAAAAAAATGCAAGGGTATAACTCCGCACATCAGTTGACGAGGATCAGTTGACCGTTGCCAAACTTAGTGTGTTATTCCGCCATCTAGTGACGAATTATGGTCAAATGGATTGCAATAAAATTCATATCAATAATATATGTCAACTTGTATCACTAATCAGTGGGTAAAATATAATTATAACGTCAAACTAATATAATATAATTAATTCAAAAATAGTTATACTTTTTCATGTCACTCTTTATACTTTTATTTTGATTTGTTCCGTAAAAGAGGTTACTATGTTTTCATATAAAACTATATGATATTGCCAAAATTGTTAGTGTTCTCTATTGTAAACAATTGTCTTATATCTAATATTGTTTAATTTTCAATAGTTTAAGTAAGTTATTACAACAGAATGTGCTGGTCAATATCATGAGTCGACTTATTTTATTTATAATCTTGTATCTTATTTAAAGTAGTATATAATTTAAACAAACTAAAAATGATTAGTCATTTTTGAGTAAAATGTACAGTAATAAACAGACAGAGATACGTTTACCTTTTATAATATGTAATGATACAAATATTTAATTCAGATATAAGTACAAATCCAAAGATAATAAAAGTAGTAAAATTTATACATATATACAAAATTAAGTCAACAAGTTCGTTCGAAAAATTATTCATAGAAAAGCCTTCTTGAGGTGCGAAGATCGGGAGGTTTCGGGCATAAAAGGGGGAGAAAGGAAAAACTTGGATAACTGCCTTCATGAATTGGAAATGTAATTTGGACGGGTGTGTGTGAGCGGCAATTGTTTCTACGATTGTTGCCGCGCGATTTTAGTGATAGACGACCCTTGGGGAAGGGGGCAGAGTAGCTCTTCAATTGTGGTTATAAGTGTAAAATAATATAATAAATAGCTATGTTTAATCAAATATACCGGTTGAGTGATAAGATTTTTAACCGCCGCATCACTTTAAAAAAATATAGGTACTTTATTAGCCTGGCTTTCAAAATTAAAAGTATTATTACGTTAAGTATTATTCAATTTAGGTCCTGAGAAGACGCTCATGGACGTCAAAGCTACCACCGATTCGGAAAACAACCCAGTTATAGAGAAGAACCGGCAAGAAACTAGATTTGGTTTATCTTTTTATGATATATATTTTTTCAAAACAATTTTGTACATTCATTTTAGTGGATGCACAGAGAGTTCATATATTTATCCACTCTACAATAGTCTTTAGATATTAAAACCCGCTTAATATAGTACTTGAAGTCATTATCGGGGAAATTGGTAATGTACTTTGGGACTATGTTATATAGCTATCTATGAAATTCAATATCGTCAAACGACCGTTTCTTTGTTCAATTTATTCACAATCACGTATCTAATCTCTATCTGTCAAATTTATCAGAAACAATGACGGAAAAAGATTCTCTATTACTCCCAATAAAGAGTATAAACTGGTCTTAAACTTTCAGGACCAGATATAAAGGGGGATGAAATCTCCTAAATAGCAAATAAACGAACATAACGATACTAAGAATGGAATTGAAACAATCACGCGTGCAATCCAATTTCAAAATATGGCCGCTTGTTCATTCACCTGCGATTGGTTACGCTCGAATGGAGAATGAACGAATCAATCAGTTCGTCTGAATACGTAATAATTTATTATCCGTGGTATGTGATTTATTCTGTTTTCAAACAATACAAAAACTATAAACTATGAAATAGGCTTTTGGCGGAATCTTCATCTGTCATATTTTTATCATAATCTTGTGTTATCTGTATTTTGTAATATTGCTGACATGTTATGTAGTATAGTTTGGTTATTACAAGTCAAATGGACAGGAAATGATGCCACGGAACATAAATACTGAGGTGCCACAAAAACTCCCTAGAATGTTATAACACGACGGCCACCATCTTATTCGAAGATTGAAATAATTACATTTACATTTTGTATTATTATTACCAAAAAAAACTATAAAGGGTTTTTTAATGTTGTGATATTTTATTGTAACAGATAAATGAATTTATGTAAAAAATTATTGGAGCATATGATGCTTTACCAGGCACATCTCCGTAACATTTTAACCGATTTTGACGAATTATTAAATTTATAGATAAAGGATTTTTTTGAGTATTATCTATGATACGCTTTTACACATAGATTAAATAATAATGATAACATTTAATAGGAATAACTTAAAATAGGTAGAAAGGATTAAGCTAGTTTATTAGTACAGTTTATTAATTATTGAAACAAAAAAAAAATGGGCTGCACAATCTCAATACAAAATATCAATATTAGATGTACAAAGGCCGCTATACTACGCGTGGCTAGTCTAACACAAGTCACGGATCGGTCACGCTACTGGGATGACATGACGCGAAATCATAAGTTTATGTTCTGCCAAAAATACCGCTCAACGCGTGAAAGAAATTTTCACTTCAAAAAATTATTACGACGTTTATCTATTTTATCAATCTAATTAAAATTTGTTTTACGATTATCAACATCCCAACAAAATATGTTTGTAATACCATGTATATATGTGACAAACAAACGTATAGAATAGACAGGGTGTAGAGCTGTCTAGTCGTCATAAAACACACGTTTTACCGGCTTATTATACAGCGGACTTTTGTTAAAACGTCTTTTGGACTCGAGGGAATCCAAATTGGTGTGAATTTTACGACAATCGTTGAAGGTAATTTTCTCTATGCTTCTGAACGGTTTACGTGGATGAATTTAGGGATCCTTTTATAAAATGCGACGTTTAGGCTGCGTGTATTGTTTTTTTTTTACTGATTTTATAGCTGCCATAATAGGAACGTACTTGGGCATGATAGAGTGCTGGTAAGTGATCATAAATAAATATTTAAAATAATTGAGTTATGTTGACGCTGCAGCACATCATTGTGGGTATTATTCGATTGATTGTCTTCAAAACTGGTATACGCAGATATTTAAATGTAGATAATATTTACATATCGGGAGAGTTACTATTGACCTGCGTCGGTACTATTGACTACTGTTGATCCGTGGCTACTATCTACCCCGTACTGAGACACTTTTGGTTGGGAGTATCGGCTGTTTATGTATCTTCATTATTATTAGATGTTAGCTTTGATTGAATGCGAAAAGCGACCGACGACTAGATACTGGGCATATTCACTCAGTCAGTTGTTGTAGTAGACATCTACGCATATTGCGACGTAACTATATTCAGTGTTGTATTTCTGTATCGGCTAATGTTTTATTCGAATATGCTTGGTGTATTGATCGATCAAATCATAACCATGACGTCACTATGAATGTTGTCATACTCACATAGACACCATTTTATCATCGCCTTGATGTACACAAAATTCATTTGGATATGCAACCTTTTTATTGCAACAAAAAAGATATAAAAGATAATAAAAAGATTAAATGCAGCTACTAGAGTCATATATGTTAGTAATTTTTTTAAAGTATTACGTGACCAATCAACAGATGAGGCTGTTAAAAAATCGTCTCGATTCGACAGCGCCTCTTGAGACTAAAGCGAGGTTGGTTCAGATAGATAAAGTGCTTGCTAGAGCCTCGCTTGTACCCGATCATGTACACTGCGGGCCACAGTTATTAGAAGGATGCAATACTTTTAAACTTAATTTTATACTCGACTTTTACTTTGTGAATTATATAATGTGTCTGAGTTTTCGATGAAAATTTTTACAAAACTATAACACAATTTCTAAATATATTTAATGCTATCCGGGCTGGTTACTGTTCTCGTGTTGAAAATCTGTCATCAAAAAACTGTCTGTGCATTGAACATTTCCTTATTTTTTCTTACACTAAGAGTAATATTGCATCATAAATTTTGCAATATGTCTCGTTAGGAGTTGGATACATGATTTTGGGGACTTAAGACGCCAAATAGATCAATCATTAGCATGCAGCGTATCCAAAGATTGCACACTTTATTCTCTTTTTATCTTAATCCAAAACGTACTCAGAAATTTTATTTGTAAAAAAAGCTGTTAAGAAAAACGAACTTATTTGTACGTAAATGTCAGAAAGTTTACAATATGACATATACGTCAGGATGGCCGAGCGGTCTAAGGCGCTGCGTTCAGGTCGCAGTCCACTTCTGTGGGCGTGGGTTCGAATCCCACTTCTGACAATTACGCTCTATTTTAAACTTTTTTTCATTAAATTTGTTTATAATATCACTTTTAATATACACATTACTATTGACCGGATTGATTTAAATTGATTTGTAAAATTTTTGTTAAGATGTTCAATTTAAAAGAAGAAAGTAGACGTAAATTATCAGGCTAATTCTCAACAAATCTACATCTCTTTGTGATGACTTTTTTGGATAATATTAATTACCTAACAAGGCATACAGTATTAAAATTATATAATATCGACTATCAATAATAATGCAACGCAATGTAAATATACATCAGGTAGTGCGCTCGTACCTAAGTAATTCTATTTTTAATTAAAGTTCAAGTTACCGTGAAAAAAGTTATCCGGATGCAAATGAAATATCCTTCGTATTCCCTTTATGGGAAAGGGTATGGGAATCCGTATCGTTTATTGAACTAATAGCATAGTAAACTTCATTCTACATTTTAAGACATTTAACAATGCTTTATTGATTAATATTTTATATATTGGAAACCTACCACAACGTAGGAGAGAGGTGCAATTGTGTTGGCTCTCCCTATTAGGTGTTATATATTTTAAACTCTGGAATAGGGATAGCAATCTGAGACCTATTACTTGAACAATCGAGTTTAGACATAGAAAAATCGATTATTTTAATCTATGTTAAAAATCGAATCAATCCAGTGAATCGATCTCTGACACTATAAAATCTTGATTAGATTTTTTCTAATACAAAATGAAACAAATAATCGATATTTGTATAAACGGTCGACTGGACCTCGATCTTTTCTCGTTTTTTTACGAAGAATCCCTATGGGTCTTTTTAAGGAACTAGCAAGTTGTCTGATGCCACTTTTTACTAAGGACAAATAGCAACATAATAAGAATTGCCATAAAACAGCACTCGAGGATAGTTTTCTTCTGATAGCATTTTTTTTTGTTTTGGGCTACATTTTCACGAAAGCATTATGAAAAAATATAGGAAACAATAAATCCAGTCAAGGTCCCGTTAAAAACTCCATTTTCTTTTACTCCAAATAACCTGAATAGATTTCAAAGTTTTCAACGCAACAATCCACTATAACTAAAGGACATTCTCGGTAAGTTTAAAATTTAGTTTGCCGCGGGAGCCATTCAGACTACCTGGCTAAACCTAGGTCCACACTACTGCCTATGGTATGACTCTGTAATCAGCCATTCCTATGCAAATTCACTCGCTGAACCAACTATGGCTTTATATAAGGGTCCGTCGTCCCTGTACGCACAGTGATTATGACGCTTGCAGGAAATTACAAATATAAAATTTTAAAAATAAATTACTGGAATCGCAACTTGTGGGCGTGTTTCAATTAGCAAATACCAGCGGACCCGCCGGACACTCTTCCGCTCAGATAAAAAAAAACCTTGACAGGTTGTCTACCTAAACCTCATGAATCACTTTATCTACTGGTGAAAACTGTATAAAAAATTCGTTTTTGAATTTATCGCAAACAGACAGACGTGGCAGTAAACTTTGTTTTATAATATGTAGTGATACTGCATCGTAATGAGTTTTGTATGTTATTTAATAGCTTAGAGTTCTCGTTCTTATATTAAGGTATATTATTTATAATATCATACATATAACCTTCATTATGCATACAAGAAATAAGTATATTTATATAATACTAGCTTGTATTTGCGGTTTCGTTCGAGTTAATATAGATTTATTATCCCTTTGGAACGGTACATTTTTCTGGATTTAAGGTACCCTATGTCTTTTTTGAGCCACTGATAATATTTATGCAAAATTTCATGATGATCGTCTGGAACAATACATTTTCTCTAAATAGACGGGACCGTATGTCTTTTTGTGTACGAATAACAACGTGTATCCAATATTTCATGATCGGTTGAGTACTTAAGGCGTGAATCTTAACGAACAAAGAAACTCATATTCACGTATACAATATTAGTTTAGCATTATAAATACGGTAGGTAAGTTTATAAATAGTGAAGAAATATTTCAAAATCATTGCCGCTTATCTATATTAATAAATTTATAATGATTTCTGTACGTGTCGAAATTTTGTGATGTTGCTTGTGTTCTATTAGGCAATTGATTTCGAATTTGACCCTTTAATTATTGTTGTCTTTCCGTCTGCCCCTTTATATGGTTAAACTTAACTAAAACTACTAGTCCAATTTTATGATATAAATGATATAAAAAAATTGACGAAACCCTTTTAGAAGTTATAAGAGAAATCATAAACAAGTATCTTTTTAAATTGTCAACTAATTTCAAGCATATTTAATTTACAAGGATTATTGATGTTATAGAAAATATCAATAGAAGCAAATAAAAGTTAATAAAAGAAGAAAAAGAAAATAATAAAACGAGGTGACGATTAAATGCAGTTCGTACTACTAGTCGATGGCATCGTATAGTGGTAATTCTGACTGAACTTTTTGACTTACAATTATTTTTTTGTTTTATTGTAAAAATACGCATTAATACACAACCAGGAATACACAGATTTTTCTTTTATTTCATTTATTTTTCATATTTTATCATTCTAAAGTATTTAAGAAAAAAATGATTACTATATTTTTACAAAGAATTAATAAGTATAATAGCTTTATTTCAGTTTTCTCCATCTGATCATATCTAAAGTAGATAAATCTCGTTTAAAATATATATTTTTTAGTTTCATGACCTCCTTCGTAAAGAAGTTAGTTAAAATTAATTACATAAATCCATTGGAACATACATTAAGGGAGCAAATTAACAAAAACTGGAGAAGTAAAAATTTTAATTCGTACCAATTTTATTACACGGACTATAAAATTAATGTAACTATTTTGTTTTTAACAAATTTTATAACCTGTACAAAATACTTGTTGCCATATTAACAATTTTGTAAACTGTGAAAATCGGATTATTTTGAGATGCAACGTAATAGCAGATTTTGTATTTCATGAATCTGAAACATTATGGTCTAACGCCTAAACAGTACCGCAAGTGCCTCCCTTACCTCAATGTTTGGAGCATCGTCCTCTATACCAGTAACTGAATTTCCCCCTTTATGCAGCCACTTGACTCCACTGCATAAGGTTTTATCCTTTGATTACACTAAGAAAGTATCACGGAATCACAAACGCGCACCCAAAATACCAATATACTAAAGGTTGTTCTAGAAACTTTTACATTTAACGTGGAAAAGATTTCTGTTTATCGAAACAGTTTGTTGTACAATTGAAATAGTTTTAAATTGAATGTTGTTTAATTTTAACAAATATGTTAACTAAGTATATATATAAGTTGTATAAAAACAAATGAATATTACAAATATAAAATGACAACATTTCTCTGCTTTTTTATGAAACTAGTTATATGAAGTTAAAAGTAAATTAAGTCAACACAAGGTACCAATACATTATGTTGTAGTATTTTAGTTAAACCGTTGAATATAATGTAGTAGACTATTTATAACTATTTATGTTATAAATTATCAAAGAAAAATCGTCAGAAACATAAATGTAACTTTTATATATAATTTTAATGACCACTTTTACGTGAATTAACAATTTGAAACGAGGACATATAAAACTTTGTCTTCATGTTACTATATAAAATCTTAATCACAATTACCGTATCCAATTTGGTTTCATTGTTTCGGTAATATAGCTATGCGTAGAAAAAATCCACGTGATAATTATTTGGATATAAATCATTTCATGTTTAAAATCTTTTATTGAAAAAATATCTTGACAGCAATGTTATATATCACGTGAGCGAGGCCGCAGGCGTAAATAGTGTGGAGATAAAACAAAAATATTGTATATTTTTAACAAAATGTACCGAGTTTAACATTTAGTAAGCGCGTCACGTATCGTCGACGCAAAACTAGAAAATGCAGGCAGACGACTCTTGTGCCAAGTGACTTCATTAGGTCTGTGTGTTCTCCACCAAACTTGTGGTTAAGCCAACGTAAACACTACCGTTCACAGGCTTTATAAAGAAATACATGATATATCTGGACTAATACAATCTGTATAAAATCCCAGTGTTATAATATGACTGTTTCAAATATTATAACACTATTCATGCTACATAATAATAGCACAATAAAAAATAATACTATAACATAACACAATAAATAATCATAACGTAATAAACATCTATTTATACTCAATTTTTTTTTGTACATTATTAGTAATACTAGCGGGCCCGTTGGACGTTATCCTGAACTGAAAATTAAAAAAAACCTTGACATACCTAAACCTTCCTCATGAATCACTCTATCTACTGGTGAAAGCCGCTCGAAAATCCGTTCAGTAGTTTTTGAGTTTATCGCAAACAGACAGACGTGGCAAAAGATTTTGTTTTAAGTAGTGATATTATAAATGGTTTTTACAGTCTGTACACGTTGACAGTCCGGTCAACTATTTGCATTGGAAATCTCGCGATAATCTCATTACATCGAATCGTCGACAGTTTTCGACGCCCTTTGATTGTTGTCCGTGTAATTGTATTTGTGTCCGTTCGTCCGTCGATTTATATTGATTTTTGTTATTAAACAATTATACTTTGGGTAACGTAGTTTCAAACTAGCTTTCAGGCGGGCGGTTTTCAATATTTGTGTGCTTTTGTAAGTTAGCGTGTTGGGAATTAAGAACGTAATCTATTACTAATTTAGTTTACGCTAGCTGTGCAGGCGACTACGTACGTGTGGAATTAAATATAAAAAAAGTGACTAATAAAATACGTAATCTGAATATCTATACACCTGACTCTCGGGATACGACACGGTACTCAAAACAACAATTGGTCGTGCCTCAAACACGTGCTTATTTTTGTATCATCGACATGCAGCTTCTAGAAACTATGAATTTAAAGTAATACAAATATATAATCGTTTTATTTTCAATTAGCTGTCCCGGCGACATGGTCCACGTGAAACATTATGTAAAAAAAATCTGTGATTAATAAAAACCTCAGAATGTGTTAAGTCCATTTACTTATATATATGCTTTAAGATTTTTGAGGTTATATCGTGAACGTAGTTAGTATATTAGCAGTGATACGTGTCCAAATAAACTGACAGACAGACAGACATTTCTGAAAAATATTGGAATGTATTGTATTACATATTCCTAGACACCTGCACCAGTTTTTCTCACAAAAATGTTAAAGTACAAACACGCTAGATATACATTCTTATTATATGAATCTATATAGATAAATAATAACTTCGTATTGATTTACACTGTCCGTTCTACGATTATTGTCTATAGAATCGTGTAATTAAGTTATTATACATGTCAAGGGCGACGAAATCCGTGGCCCTTTGATTGTTGTCCTATATAATTTCATTAGAGTCCGTCCGTCGGTGTCCTGTTGATTTTTCACATTAAACAATAACAAGTCGACTGGATTTATCGAGTTTTTGTGTAGCAAATATGGATCCTTGATTTAACTGTACACGTTCCAACACCCGATACGAATAGCCAAGCACGATCAAATGAAATTAATCGAGTAATAAAATTAAATTTATTACAATTTTCATTCAATACCGTGAACATTTTACTATATTTTTTTGAAGTGAAAATTGCTTTAGGCGCGTTGACTGGTATTTTTTTAGCAGGAGATAAATTAAATACGTAAGCATAACTGGCCGTATTGCGCTTACACGGATTGCATCGGACTAGATATAGTCATAGGAGGGATTTGTGTATATGTTATTTTGATATTTTGCAGCGCTTTATATTTATGATTGATTAATAATTGCTTTTACTGGGTGAATGCGTTACATCCTAGGCCTCGTCCTCACTTTCCATCAGGTGTGACTAAGGTCAAGCGTCACACATTGTATTATAAAAAAAAGGTTTATAAATATATATAATTATTGCTCCGAGTGCCAATAAATGTTAAAACCACACTAATGTTAATAATTTCAATATACAAATTGTGATGTGTAAATAATTCACACTATAATTAATTTAAATAATCAAAAGATAACACAGTTATTCCGTTGTGTTTAGTTGTCCCTCTCTGTCGGTAGTCCTTACTTTTTTTTCTAATTTCTTGGAATCGCACAAATATATTTGGAATTAGCAATATAAATAGAGAGAGGTGATCGCAATTTGATACGAGTCACTTCTATTTCCCTTGACGCGTAGCATGAGCATTATATAATAAGGGCACAAAGGTTAGTCACTCATGATTTAGGTGCAAGTCAGATAGTCATGGCAATTTCAAAGTCCGATAAATGCCTTGAGATCTATGATTACATGCTTTAATAAAATAATCAAACCTTTTGATAGCAGACTCCTTATCCATCAAGTCCAAAATATCGAAGGGACATACACGAAGATTGTTACAAAGCTTTATATGCCCTAGTCTCTTAATATTAAATCATATTATATATATATTTACTATATATTATTATAGTTTACTGTTTAATTTTTACAATTAGAAATTACTATTACGGGGATTAATAGTTATATTTAAAAAAATCCGCATGAAGTTGACAATGGGCAGTTGACAATACGACATTAACATTGGCATTCACAGTTTGGGCGTTTTCAGCATTTTCAGTTCTAATTGGGTGGCGAAATCTTTACAGTCTGTGATACCTTACATTACGCTGTACGACCTGTCGATACGTCTTTTACTTTGTTTTCGCTGATCTCCGCTTTGTTTGGTAATTGCTCCACCCCTAAGTGTTGCAGCGTGATGCCATATAGGCTACAAAATTTCATAATTAACTGACAAGACACACAAAAGTAATTATTTTTATCTGACGAGTAATTAAAGAGATTACCGCGTCAGAATAGCCAATGTATAATAATATTAGTATAGATGAAGTTAAAATAAATAATTAATTAAAATCGATAGAATCTCAAGCATTCCTTAATGACGTATTAAGCAAAATTAAAGCAAAGTCACAGATAGGAAATATGAAGTTGAGAAAAATCCTTCATTTTTTATATATATATTTTTAATTAGTAAGTAACAAGAGCTTAGCTACACTGACAACATTAAAAGTTTTTCAATATGCTAAATTAATAGTATATTATATAATCAAAATTAAGCCTAAAAAGTTCAAATTGAAATTTGTAAGTGAAGATTACATTTATTGCTAACTTGAAATCATTGAAAACATTAGAAAGGAAATAATTATTGTTCATCTATATGTATGTGCATAATTATGGATGTATTATTACATATGGTCATTTTTACTATTTTTTTTATATTATACTTAAAGTGAAGTCCTGGTGGTCTAGTGGTTTGACCGGTGGAATATCATTTCGATGTTCGTACCAGCGAATTTTTCGGAATTCGCGTACTAGGTACTAGGGAAGAGGTCTATGGCCCTGCAGTGGGTCTCTTACAGGCTGATGTGATGATGATGTGACTTAAAGTATTCAACAATAGTTTTAGTCTTTTGGTTAGCATGAAGGTGAAAACATCAAAATCCAATACATTGAAACAAGAGGTGTCATGGTAAAACGTTACCACGTTTTGTGCTACCATTATAATATTCTAATAACGAGTTTAACCTTACCAGAGATATAATCACAAACAAGTATCTGTTTATCATCTGAAAGTTTCCAAGGAGTGGAAGGTGGAGCGTGAATCCGAGACGATAAATTACAAGTAGCAGTAACAAACTTACTAGATAATTACGACTGGGGTGTCCGTTCACTTGTACTTTCATTATTCTTTGAGCGCGTTCGCATTGCACCACGTCAAGGGATTAATCCAAGCCTCTGAATTAGTGTAATTTTATCTATGCAAAAATTATGTCGTAACGTTTTTACGCGAAAAGGATTGAAAATAGGCATGGCCAAAGAGAGGAGAGTTAAGAACGATGCTATAAAACGAGAGAGATAGATAAGCGCGGTGGAATAAGACAAATACACGCATGCGAAATAAAACAACAAGGACATTTCTCACGGTAACGACCAATTAAAGGATGATGAAGTCGCAATATCTAATGACGCCAAAGTTGTCATTTTAAGTTTTCAATTCCTTCTACATATTCATTCAACAAGGTAACATATTAGTAACTTTCACGGATTTAACTTATACACAGAGTAAAATTAAAAAGTATTCAAACGCAACGTTAAAAAAGAGAGGACGAGAAAAAGACCTGTAAGGACAAAAATACTCTTGATCGATGTTTACACTGATAACATATAATGAGTCGTTACATTTCAAAATAAGCTAAATATAGTTTTATCCGTTCCTAATATTTCACGTTATTTTCTTCAAGCTCTTCAAATTTTGTACTTCGTTCACGGTGTATAAAAACTGGGAATCTTAAAGAAATTAAACATGTTTTAGTAATGAATAAAATTGGATTTATCTCATTTTGGAATGTGACGACATATATCCTTATGGTGTTAGGACTTTTTCTAAGTCCACCTGGCTAACTACCACCCTTAAGTTACAAATCTGTCGCTAAACACCTGCTGGTGTGTGATAGTCCGGTGAAGCTGTAAAGACCTTACCAGGACAATAGCATAGTCAGGTCGAGAAAAAAACCTGTTGGTGTGTTCCCGCAGCCACTTTTGAGAGTCAGTTCCCTGCTAGGTTTGGCAAGCTTACCATCTTTATGTACATTGTCATTTGACATCAGTTGAGATTGTGGTCAGACGTCAAAAAATATATAATGTATATAATTAATGGTGGTAGAGCCACGCTTAAACTATTACTGGTTTCAACATGAATGGGTCGGCACGTCTGGGGTAGTACCACCCTCTCATAGAAAACCGACGTGAAGTAATACTGCTTGCATTGTTGCGTTTCGTTCGGTCAGTGAGAGCGCCGAAGGCCCACATCCCCTCCCCTCTCCTTTCCCTCTCCCTCCACTAACCCTTCTCCCCAAAGGATAGCAACGCACTTGCGACTCTTCTGGTGTTGTTAGTATCCATGGACGGTGGTGATCACTTAACATCAGGTGACCGACCTGTTCGTTTGCCACCTATGACATTAAAAAAAACATTATAAGGTAATCGTGACTATTTTCTCGTTAGGCAGGCATGTATGCTACGAATACAATATATAAATTTTTAATAATGTATCGTGTAAAACTATGGAGACGCGCTAACAAGGAGGCATGGCTGCGAGTCGCACGTGGTGGTAATGACTGCGCGAACTCTTTGATTTAAAGTCGAAACAATTGTGTTTACGAGTAACCCCGCCTGCTCTACGCCTCTCTACTTACAGAATATTCATAAGTTTACCACCCTCACTAATGACTTGATTTAGATTGTAACTATATGTATATAAGCTAGATATATGGATATTGGATTTTTAATGTACATAACAACTTACATAACTCTATTATCGCAATGAACATTTTAGAAATATCTGTGTATACATAACTAGCTTCTGCTCGTGACTCCGTCTGCGTGGAATAGTTACTCTGGGCTAACGCTAACACGCATCGGAAGCTCTCAAAAGGAAAACAAAACGATTTTTAGATATTGCTCATTGGTGCTCCACTTCTATGGGTTTTAGCGTGATGATATATAATCTATAGCCTTCCTCCATAAATGAGCTATCTAACACTGAAATAATTCAAATCGGACCAGTAGTTCCTGAGATTAGCGCGTTCAGCCAAACAAACAAACTCTTCAGCTTTATAATATAGATATACATTTCTATAGGTCACATATAAATCGTGTTGGTCTAATGTTTAATGCCGATGCCCGCTAGTTCGTATAATGGCGACATATTATCAACTCATCTCTTATTTTTTGAGAGTTGGCCAGATAGTTTTTTCGTCTTTGTTGCGTATTTAGTCAAAACGCGTAGAGGACGCAAGACGAAAAATGCTAAGCTTGGAAAGTATTCGGCACTTAAGTGTAGCTATCGAAACATATCGTTATTCGGTGATAAACTGCTATCGTAACTTCACAGAAGAATTATTATACATTATTATTTGAATAATGGTAGGACTTCTTTTAAGTCCGCTCGGCTAGCTACAACCCTCAGGTTGAAAATCTGTCGCCAAGCATCTGGTGGCGTGTTCCGGCAGTTGCAGTTGAGAGACGGATCCCTCTAGGTTTACCATGTTTATTAACTAACATCAGATAATATTGTGGTCAAACGGTAAAAAGTGTAAAAAAAATCTTCTCAAAATTAAAAACGGTCCATATTATATAGAAGTTTATATAAATTTTAACCGTCATCGTTTCATTGTAGTAAGCTTAGTATGGGTCAAAGCGTTTCTTAATAAACTGGCATTTGACAAATAAGTGGTGAAAGAGGAAGTAATACCTCGTGAAATATTCCAATGAAATATGTATTAAATCGCAACGGTCGAGATTAAACGAGTCACGGTTACATCGGATATTAATGGAGGTCGACATCCTATGCTAGCTAAGCCATGGAGACGTATCGCTTTGTATATTAAATATTATTGCATTGCCTTGTGATCTCACCTGTGCTTATAACATACTAACTTTTGCTCGTGACGTCGCTCACTTAAATGTAGATCACATTGTATTGCAATGCATTGCGTTACGCTGGTACTTATCCAACAAAAATATCACCAATAATGCCCATATTGTTATTCTATATTCTAATAGATTTGCATTTATATATCTAAGTATAATGTGAGAAACAGTTGAAATACTTTCATATTTGTATCGTTTATTTGAAGGACTGGTGTTTTAATTATAAATGTTTAAAAACTCAACTAAAATTTCAATTATATTTAACGTGTTACAACTTCACTACTCTGTTGTCCAAAGAAAGAGGGCCACATCTGCCTATTTTTAGCAATATTGAGTTTTTTTTATATTTTGAACCGTGAAAAAAGCTGCATCCTGTATTTTTTTGACATGTTCCACTAAGAGCGCATACCTTTTGGTAGCGTGCCTCATATGCTATGCCGACGACACTCTAGTTGTAGCCCAGGGGGGGGGGGGAATTGGGGAGTACCCTTGCGCCTGGCCACGATGGGCACAACCGTTGTGGTCGGACGCATCCGAAGGATATGCCTCAGCGTGCCCTCGAAAAGGCCATATTATATCATGGGCATCTGCAAGGGCCACCACATGAGGCCCATATAATGGTGAATGGCCCGTGTATCTGAATGCGCATGAAGTATCTGGGTCTTACCCTGGATGGGCACTGGCGTTTCGAGCGCCATTTTGCGGGGCGGCGGCGGTACTCAGCAGGCTGCTCCCCAATATATAAGGGGCGCCGAGTGCTGGGTGCCGCCGATTCTATATGGGAGTCGTGGCGGATGGTCACCTAAAGGGCACCGGTATGGGCCGACGCCCTCGGAGGCGCCAATGTGCGTGCGCTGCGCAGTGCACAGCACATGGTGGCACTGAGGGCGATCCGGGCTTTTAGTACGGCAAGAGTTTACGCCACCGTGTATGAATTCACAGCAGCGAGGAAACGTAGTAAGGAGTCTCCGGCTTCTAGGGAGGTAGCGGAGAAGAGATGGCAGCTGAGGGAGGAGGCCGTGGAGCGTTGGATGCAGGACCTGGCGGACGCACGGTATGGGCAATATACTGTGAACGCCGTCCGCCCGGTCTTGCGGGATTGGATAAAGAAGGAATAGAGCTCCCCGACGTTCAGATTGGTGCAGGTACTATCCGAACATGGTTGTTCCGGGTGGTACCTGCACCAGATCGCTGGCAGGGAACCGACCACCGCATACCACGAGTGCGGCGCTGACGAGGACACTGCGCAGAACACTCTATCTGAGTGTGCTGCGTGAGAGCGACAGTGTCGCGTTCTGACTGCGGCGGTAGGGGGTAGTGGAGATTTGACCTTACCGAGTGTGGTTTCGGCCATGCTCGGCAGCGAACAGGTGTGGCGATGGAGATTACCTCCTCGCAGAAGGAGGTTACGGAGAGGCCTCGCGAGGTGGACCTTCTAAGTGGCCCTCTCCATCAACGGAGGACCGATGGGAGGAGGCGGTGATTTGCCCAACTCCTCCCCCCACCGTAGCTGGACATGAGGGGATAGGCCGGGGGGTCCATCTCCTCATTGCACAAGTCCAGCTGACAAGGGGAGATAGTTGGTGTGTACGCAGTCTGTTCCTCAATTAGGTAGGAATCCTGCAGTCATCTTCCACCGGGCGAACCGTTGGGGCGGCTATCCAAGGTAATTAGCATAGGAGGATCCCTTGCCGCTTCAACTATATGGTCTTTCGGTACACTGTGGGGTTTTAGTCCGTGAGAGTCGGACATAACCCACTTTCTTCCCCGGGTGGGTGGCGTATCCATAATGGATTTCCCCACGTTGATAAAAAAATTAAAAAAGGCCTTTTGACTTTCTTGCAATTTTAGTTATAGGCGCCTCTTTATTTATATTGCGAGCAATCTATTATTATTGCCTAGTCTCGCCATGAATGGTGCTAAATTTATCGCGCCGCGTAACTATAGCATTGCTTGAAGTGGACAGTAGCCGCGCAGCTAGGTGTGCGGGAACCAAAGAATTTAATCTACAATGAAAGAAGTTTGAGGTTCTTTGTGCGTGTCACCTACCAACGACCCTCCCCGCCTTGGCTGAGCACTGCCACGCTGAGCTAAAAACCAATAAGCTACTGTTTGATGTGGCATCTTAAATAACATAATATTGTTCACAATATTATAACTAATATTGAAATAAATTTTTCATCCAACAGCAAATTGTCTCGACCGAAACTATAACATATTTAGTACAAAGTTAGTTTGAGTCCATACTAGTCCGGTGAAGCTGTTAAGACTTTGCTAGGTAGATAGCGTAATCAGTTCGAAAAAAAAAATCATTCTTAGATAACTACAAAAGTTAATATTTAATTTAAAAAATGTATTTATTTCTTATAATTATATTCATAAATATAATATATAAATATAGTTATATTTAGATATAGTTATATTTAGATATCAGTTATTAAATTTGACAATATTCGAAGTAGGACACATGTGCATATTACAAAATCTAATAAAATTACCGGAACCCATCTTGCTGCGAGAAGTTTTAGAACAGAAGAGTAAGCAATATCGTGTCCTATATGGAGGTACATAATATTACACACAAAGAGACATGCCTGCAGCTCACATATATCCGTCTATGCCTACATATGTACACACACACACATTAGGAAAGAGGTACGTATTTCTTTCATTTTACCCCCGCCTTGGCTGAGCACTGCCACGCTGAGCTAAAAACCAATAAGCTACTGTTTGATGTGGCATCTTAAATAACATAATATTGTTCACAATATTATAACTAATATTGAAATAAATTTTTCATCCAACAGCAAATTGTCTCGACCGAAACTATAACATATTTAGTACAAAGTTAGTTTGAGTCCATACTAGTCCGGTGAAGCTGTTAAGACTTTGCTAGGTAGATAGCGTAATCAGTTCGAAAAAAAAAATCATTCTTAGATAACTACAAAAGTTAATATTTAATTTAAAAAATGTATTTATTTCTTATAATTATATTCATAAATATAATATATAAATATAGTTATATTTAGATATAGTTATATTTAGATATCAGTTATTAAATTTGACAATATTCGAAGTAGGACACATGTGCATATTACAAAATCTAATAAAATTACCGGAACCCATCTTGCTGCGAGAAGTTTTAGAACAGAAGAGTAAGCAATATCGTGTCCTATATGGAGGTACATAATATTACACACAAAGAGACATGCCTGCAGCTCACATATATCCGTCTATGCCTACATATGTACACACACACACATTAGGAAAGAGGTACGTATTTCTTTCATTTTACTTGTATACATTATATTATAAATCACTTTGTTATATTTTATTCACAATTGCTTCCTCTTTTCTATGTTAAATTTTCCTAGCTCCATGTCACTTTTCCTTACAATTCAATATGATCCCTTTGTTGCCGGTTTTCTCTTTAATAAATGCGGTGGATCCCCAATTTTGGCTCGAATAATATTGTCACCTCACAGCCCGCGGATATACGTACCTCTAACTACGCCGCTAGTTGACTTTCATTGGATTTTTATGAGATTTACAAAGGGATATTTGAATGGGACATCTCTATTTTCGAAAATGGGTCGTGGGATGTAACCGTTTATATTATCTTATGGTTTTATGTCCGCAATTTTTATATTACTTTTCTATTTCGCTACGTAACTTTGAATAGAACATTCTGTATCAAAAAATTGGACGATCGTAGCCTTCTTTAAATTATTCATTTCGTTTATTTATTTATCCAAGTAACTGCAATTAATTTTGATTGATACGATTTGTTTTAAAAAAGTACACAGACATTTTAGTATACACTCTCGCTTCTCTTTGCAAAAATTAGGTGAGTGTGAATAGTGTAGCTTAATAATCTACATAATGATATTTGGCTCTATGGATTCTCCACTTCTGTACCAGCCTCTGAATCTAGATCTTTATAGGGTTTAGCGTTTCACCAAAATCTTGTCTGATGTTAAATGATGAAATATAAGATAATGATTACATTTAAGATAGTAAACACGCTAAACATAGAGAAAACAGGCTCTCATGTGCAGCTGCCGGAACATACCAACAAGTTCTTGGTAACACATTTTCAACTTGAGGGTGGGAGCAGTCAGGCGGACCCAGAAAAAGCATAACAACCATGCTATGGTTTCACCACAATAATTTCTTTCACCGAAGGCTCCGACTCAGTTGCTAGGATTCGAACATTCGTCCATCGACGCGGTGTTCAAACACACTATCAAATAAGCCATCATCGCATTAAACATCTCATCTCTATCAATCTGTTAGCTAATTCTTAAAAAATCTAACAGACTCAGGCGAGTATTTGCACAAAATATCAATCCTTTAGGTACATTTGACGAGTGAGACTCATCATAGACCGTATAACCAATGTTTGACACTGTTCATAATTAAATAAATTTCACTTATGTTTGTTTATCTTAATCAATCTTGTTTTCATGTCCTTATCTTCTGTACATATAATAAAAATGTTAAACTAACGAGTCTGTACATTTCAGATTTTTGTGAAAAAAATTGTTGCAGGTGTCTTGGAATAAGTAATGAAAAAACATTTCAATCATTTTTACAACTGTATGTCTGTCTATTTGTTTGATCACCTATCACTGCTAAAATAACGCGTTCACGATTAAACCTCACCAAGAAAATCATGAAGAATATCCTCGAGTAACATTAATTCTTGGTTTTATTAAAATCGGTTAACTCTATCAAAAGTTATTGTCATTTTTATGATGAATATGAGAGAGTGAAGTAAGAGAGAAGAGTAGCTAAATAAATGGACTTAATACATTCAGTTCCATGCGGACGGAGTCTCGGGCACAGCTAGTATGTTATAAAAGTTAAAATAAATCAGCAATCAAGGGGTTTTGCAAGCGAAATCACTACATGTGTATATGTGTGGATTAATTTTCAAGCTTCGTATAAAGCGCTCGTCAATTAGACAATAGCCATAATTGTGCACGTTAAAAGCGCACATATCGCTGGTGATGCGGTCGCGGGGTCGCTGACGCGGCAAATTTGATCACGCTTTCAGCTTACAGGATACGTTTAGTTATTGACGTACAGGGTGTTGGAAATTGAAAATGAAAACTCATTATATATTACGTTATTCTGTATGTATCATGTAATAATACCAGCCTGTAAATATCTCAATTCTATTTAGAAACTTCGTTCCGAATTCCAAATTAATTACTTTTACTTTATTGTGTATAAAGAATATAAATCTACGACTTGTTAACGATTTTAAAAGATAAAATTGAACACTTTTTCAATTTTTCCATCAAATGGTAGTACAACAAGAATAAGTTTTAATTTTTAAACGTCTGCATGTGTTATTTCTCTATCAGTTAATTTGTCTATTAATTAATCACAAATGATTATATATATACATGATTTTATTATATTCTTTTGGTATGTACTAACAAATGAATCTGCAGATATCTTAATTATATTAAACTAGCGGGCAAAGCGGACGTTATCCCGTCCTGATAATAAACCTTGACAAACTATATACCTAAACCTTCCTCATGGATCACTTTATCTACAGGTGAAAACCGCATGTTCCGCAAAATCCGTTTAGTAGTTTTTGAGTTTATCGCGAACAGACATACAGACAGACAAACGTGGCAGAGGACTTTGTTTTATAATAATAACTAGCGGGCCCGGCACAACTTGTCCCGCCCTTACTATAAAAAAATCTTTGACAAATTATATACCGAAATCTTCGTCATGAATCACTTTATCCACTGGTGAAAACCGTATGAAAATCCGTTCCGTAGTTTTTAAGTTTATCGTGAACAGATAGACAGGCAGGCGAGGTAGGGGAGTTTGTTTTATACTATGTAATGATACAGTATTAGTTAGGGTTCTTATTACCATTATCGAGTGGGTAATTATTATAAAATGTCTTACTTATTGCAGTATTCTAAAACAAGAGGCCCTTTATTAGAACTTTACAGGGAGTTTCTGTGACGTCTCCGAAATGTATGCTCTGTGTTATTATCCCTATCCACTGCCCTTATGGACAATAACCACGCTGTATTATGCAATATTAAATAATGCATAATTATGATTCAAAATTTAAAATCATTACATTACAAAAATAGGTCTTTAAATATCTACTTTTTTGTACATAAAAGAGCACTTGACTAAATTACGTTTGATGTGTGTGATCTAAAATAATAAACTCGTGTAACCTAGAGGTCGATCTCAAGTGAAGTTGCCAGAACACAGCACTGGCGACTTTTTTTTTACTTGAAGCTATAATCTAGCTAGGTCAGTTTGGGCGTGTAAGGGGTGTCGAATAACATCATAAGAATTGAGACACCCAAGCCAACCTTACCTGCACGTGGTGCACCCTGCTGAATAACGAACGAGGCAATGGCGAAAGCGGGGTGGTAGGGTTTTACAGCCTTTTTTTATTGACGAGGGGAAATCCTTTATGGATACCCACCCTCCCGGGGAAGAGAGTGGGTCATGTCCGACTCTCACGGACTAAAACCCCCCGATGTACCTCTACTGCCTTGATGGGCCGACACGCGCTCGAGCTAGCTAGTAACCATGTCACTCCGGGCAGCCGGCCCAGTCTAATCCTGGGCCTCCCGCGCTAAAGATAGACAACCTGGTACATCCCGACTGTCTCCCAGACGGCCAAACCAAACGGGCCCCCCGGCCCATCGCCCCTTGGTTCGACTTAAAACTAGGGTTTTACAGCCTAACTGAAATTCTTTTAACAAAGAAATCTACAACTATATGAAAGGAAATGAAAATGGTATTAAAATTAAACTACAAAATAAATGTTAAAGTTACGTTATGATACTAAGATACAATTATTCAAATGGAAGAGGACATATCTTGACGACGGCTCTTTTGAAAAGGTTAGCGCTTGCTTGTAGGGTCACTACACGAGTTATGTTATCAGAGCTTGGATGTAGTACATGCACACGAGCCAATTTCCATTGGAGAGGCGGTAGATTATCGTCACATATTACAACAATTGTACCTTCACAAATGGGAGTACCACGATCATCGTACCACTTGGTACGTTGCTGGATCTCGTGTAAATATTCCCTAGTCCATCGTTTCCAAAAATGTTGGAGACATTGTTGTACCCAATGCCATCTTTTAAGTCTAGTAGGATTAGAATCACTTAATGATACTTGCGGGATCGCTGTTAAAGGCCCTCCTATTAGAAAGTGTGCTGGAGTTAATGGTAATGGATCTCTGAAGTCTGCACTCAATACACAAAGGGGACGTGAATTCAACACAGCTTCGATTTGGCATAAGAGCGTATGCATCTCGTCATAGGTCGTTACTTGTGTACCTAATACGCGATATAAACAGTGTTTAAAGCTTTTAACCGCGGCTTCAAATAACCCACCGAAATGTGACGCATATGGTGGTTGAAAATGCCAGGTTATACCTTGTTGCAACGTCTGAGAATGTAATGCATCTTGTACTGAGTTGGTTTTGAGGAATTGATACAATTGTTTTAATTGATTATTACACTCTACGAAGTTTTTACCACAGTCAGAAAAGATATCCGTGCCTAAACCTCGGCATGATGTAAATCTACGTAGGGCTGCCAAAAATGCTTCACTCGATAACTCGGACAATAGTTCAAGATGAACTGCGTTTACACTCATGCATACAAAAACTGCGATACGTTGTATATATTCACGAAAAATGAAATGTTTAATTAATCGACGTAACGATGAATTATATTCCGATACAGTAATATAATTTGGAAACGATATATGTTGCTTGCAAACTCTGAATTTCACCTTTTGATAAAAGCGCCAGACGTACGAAGTAACGCGAACTAATTTGTTTACGTTTGAATACCTGAAAATTATACCTATGTCATCGATCGAGCTAGATATGGTACACGATAGTATATTTGGTTTTTCTTTGTAAGTAGAAGGAATTTCTTTACGTGATGTCGCCTTAATAAAACCGTAATACCACATATCATTGTCCGAAAGTGTAGAAGGCAGTATACCTCTGATCCGGGAATCCGCTGGGTTGTCAATTACCATTGGAGTAAAATGCATAAACCTGGGCCGCTCATACAAACAAAATTACCCTACGTATGTACTGTGATATCACGAAGCAAACGATCCGGTTCGAACGGATCAAAATATGTATCGTAGGAATACTGTGGTGACGTACCTGCTTTCTCGAGGTGTCGAGCCGCAATATTCTGGATACTGGGTTTCCAAGGCGCTGGTTCTTGTTTGTTCCGTGTACAGTACAGCACGATTGCACGAAAGGATTTGTCGCGAATATTGGTCTTTTGGGGCTCGTAAAACCGCCAGGAGAAAATCGTAACTTTCGCGTAAGACCGAACAGACACAGAGAACTGTTGTATCTTATTTCGAATACTGGACGTTGTGGCGCGTGTGTTCGTGCGCGTGCACCAATGGGCATTCAGCAAGGTCCGCCAACCACATTCCTTTTACGAACTATGCACAGATTATGCTCCGAATTATCACAGTACAAAATATATCGGAGGCAAATGTAAAATATAAACGATAATAAAATATTTAAGAAAAAAGAACTGTTACGATACGTAACACATTCTATGGTTCCATTACAATGTTTTCCTTTACCGAAAGTTACAGCTCGCTCGCGGCGATTCGATTTTATTTTCTAACATTCAATCTACGTTATAAGAGTTTTAATAAATCATGAATTGTAAGATCAAAACAGATGATATAGGGATAAAAAGCCCTGAGCGACTTCCTGAGACCTATAAAATTAATCTTTGTGATAACGGATCATCCTGTAAATCGTCTGCGGATACGATTCGCGTTCAAAGAAGCGTGAAATTGGTTTATCCGCTGGATATCCGATGAATAATTAATACCATAACGCGTCCGTCAGTGTGTGCTCGCCTTGATTAAACGCCCCCATCTGCATACGTCATCCTCGTGGGATAGTAGAGATGTTATGCCGATGTTCTTAAATTGCACTTTGGTGCACTCTATTATGTAACTTATTAAGATAAGTAACCATATTTATTCATAACAGACATGTCACGGAGTAGCTAACTTGTTGAGGTCAGTTGTATAAGTTTACATAAAATTCGTTATCAAAATTTCGGTGACGCGCGTAAAGAAAAGCTATGTTTTTTTTTGCTAAAAATCTTCTAGTAGATTATTACCATTGTAGAGTTTGATATTAAGAGTTTCTGGCGATCGTTCCAAAGTATTGTCCAGAGAGTTTTCGTGGCAAGTCAGAACCCATGCTCCGTCGTATTATTTCTTTTCCATAACACTTGTGCACAATAACCAAACTATATTATATAAAACACCACCAATATTACGAAATATTAAGGCAAATAACACAAGGTTATGAATAAAATATAAAATCCACTATATGACATTCCAAGATCCCGCCAAAAACTCATAAATCAGGTTATGTTTACTTCTTTCAAAATTACGATAAAGAAAAATTACATTGTATCATCATTAATTGTTTATTAGATTCAGTAAATTCAGTTTCATGCATTTTTTTTTTATTTTAAAATCTTATCAATGTAGTTAGTTTAGTACAAATGTCGTATAAAGCACGCCTGTTGCGTTCTCGGTTAGCGTATTTTCTGTCCTACACTTTGTATATTAAACACACCGCTATCGAGCCGTAACATTATGTTAGATCAGAGTTTCCTATAATTTTTTTCATAGACCACTTTCAAAATTTAGCTGGTTCTGACGGATCCCCTGCAACTACATTCCTATCATATTCCCAAAACTCGATAAAAAGTGTAAAGGATAGATCTCACTACAGAAATTTGCAAGTCTCGACACGATGTACTGAACATGGAATATACAAGTTTTTACAAGTAACAGTCCCTGAGCTTGTTAAAATATTATCTGCCTACATTGATAGGTGAAGTCAAGACAACATATTAGTTCTTCACTATCGAAAGCAGATAAATTTTCGTGGACCCCCCGCTTACGAATTGTGAACTTCCATTTTTTTGTCACGCCAACGTAGACTCCCGTCGAGTCTCCCGTGGACACCTGGGGGTCCACCTGGAGCACTTTGGGAACTAATGTGTTAGCTAGTTTACAATCTTTCTCATTAAATATCAAATAAATTACAAAAAAAAAGCTTAAAAATAACTAATACAAAATTCCAGAGAAACAAAAAAACATTGTGATAGATGAATTACTGACATTCAAAAACTTATTAAAATACTTTTACTGGCAAATAGAATTCGTATAAACTGATTTAGTAAAATATACATAAGTTTATTATTCAGCAGAAATAAGCTTCCTTTCATTCGGTGCACTTCGAAAAGTGGTTTTGCATGCCTTGATTACTAAAAACATAGATAAAGTAATGTGCAAATGCGGTATTTCTACCCATTTGCTAAATACATGTTCAAAACTATGAAACATAATTATAAATAAGAATGTGAATAATAAGTATAGTATAATACTTATATATAATTCTTTTTAATTAATATTAAAAAAAATGTAACACCATAGTATACAGGCAATGAAAGCATTGGGTCGTGAATTGGAGGTTAGCTCATATATTCCTCCTATACTATGCCCATTACTGGTTTCAGCATGAATGGGTTGGCTCGCCCGTGGTACTATCACCCGACCCACAGAAACACCCACATGAAGTAACAGTGCTTGCATTGTTGCGTTTCGTTTGTAGTCGTAACCCAGGAAAGGTATTGATCAGCGTTGGTGCGCCTGGCTAAGTTAGCTACAACCTTCGTGGTCGGGCGCATCCACCGGCTGGGCCTCAAGGTGGCCCTTGAAAAAACCGAGACTCAGCTGTTCCACGGGCCTCAGCATGGGCCACATCCTGAAGCCTACATAATGGTAGGTGGCGCCCGTGTCGGGGTGGGGACCCGGATGAAATATCTGGGCCTCACCCTGGACGGGCGCTGGCGGTTTGAGTCTCGCTTTGGGGGGCTCGGACCGCCTATAGTCTGAGCGGCGGCGGCGGCCCTCAGCCGCCTTCTCCCGAACACGGGAGGGCCGGGTGCTGGCTGCCGCCGTCTTTACGCAGGAGTTGTGAGGGCCATGGCTGCCTTCGGGACCCCGTTGCGGGTGGATTCGATTCGATTCATTGGAGCGGTCGTGTGCTGCAAAATGCGCAATGCACAGTGGCGCTGAAGGAAATACGCGGGTACCGAACAGTGTCCTCGGCGGCGGCCCTGGTGCTCGCTGGCTCTCTTACCTGGAAGCTGGAGGCGGAATTTCTCGCCGCCGTATACATAGTATGAGGCGGCAGGTAAGCGCCGAGGGGAGCCTTCAGCTCTCAGGGAGATTGCTGCGTCGTGGGCGAGGGCCCAATAAAGGTGAGTGAACAGGTGAATCACCTGATGTTGAGTGATCACCACCGGCCATAGACACTAGCAACACCAGGGGAGTCGCAAGTGCGTTGCCGGCCTTTTAAAGAAGAGTACACTCGTTTTTTAAAGCTTCGTAAAACTTGTAACTAGTTAAGTATAATAATATGTGGTGTAATATGGTAGGTGTAATGTGGTAATATGTAATGTGTGGTGAGCGATCACTGTAATATTGTGTTTAAGCGGCATTGGAGTTTAAACAATGTCAATAAAAAATAAAAAAACTGTTACCGCATCCATTTTTTTAGCATTCGTGTAACATCCAAGTTGGATACAAACAAGAAATTAATAAGACGTTAAGCAATACTTGGGGAACATTAAATAGCGAGTGAGACTATTCAGAGCCCCTGATTGGCCTCCGCAATACTTTAATTAACGCTCAAAAAGTAATTGTTGCGAATTGAGCATCAATTTTACGGTTAGACTTCGAAATTGTGTAGTTGTTACGACGTGAAGATGTACCGCGGTGGGTATTAATTACATTTTATGTGTTTGTTTGTTATATTTCTCATTTAGGGGTTACTGCTTTTAAAAATATAATTATAACGTTTTTATTGAGTGACAGATAAATCCTCTAACAAGAGAAAGAGAAATTATCTAGGTTCACATTATTAACAGTACTTGACTTGACTTATTACTAACTTATAATAATTAAAAACAATAAAAATGAAATGATTATTTATGTATGTATGTACAAATGTATGGGTATAATTTTATTAATTTTACTTTTCTTTTCATTAAAACAGACAATAGACGATATACTAAATGTTAGAAAATTTCTACTGGATGATTCATGTTTATAAGATGTGTATATTATATTTATATAAAACGAAGAGTAGTCAAAATAATTTTATACAGTCTTAAGAAACAGTTTTCAGGCGCTTACGTTGGTAACACTGGCTAAGTCGTATGAGATATATAAAAATATTGTACTAAGGAATTAAAATTTGATCGAAGAACGCGTTACTTTGCGAAAATCCATCATTAATTAATATTGTAGTGGACGTTACTTTGCATTTCCGCTTGGAATTGATTAGCCGCTACCACGTCACACTGCAACAAAAAAACGTTTGATTTTATCTGCGCGAGGTGTACTTGAATAAGTTTTTTTTTTCTAACTGACTACACTGACTACACAGTTTTCCGAACTACAGGTTAAATCTGAAATTAGTAATAGTAAGAACGAAATATTAGCAACTAAAAGAACAAAAAAAGTATTTAAAAAACGCGTCCTTGGATGACGGTAGAACATGACGTCGGTTGACACTGTTGGTATGTAGTACATATATATTAAAAAAGAAAATATCTTTATAATACCTACAGAAAAGCCCATAATATATATTTATCTCCTAAATTCACAAAAATATTTTTTATTGTTTACATATTACTAAAAAATAACTATTTATTTGCTACACTGTTTTGATAGATATATATGGTATTAAAATCCTTATCCAACGAATTATTTTATTTATGTAGGATAATTAATGTAATTGTATATTTATTTTTGCAGTATACCATTTCGGTCAGTATCTCAAAAGGATTCAAATCAAAAATTAAGTTCAACAAAAAATAAGCTGTTTGTATGAAGACTCTTACTTCGCTTTTGTTACTGTCGTGAACTGTAAATACCCAGGCTTCACAGAATATTATATACAAATTTAAATACTTATGACGGCACATTAGTACATTGCACTCGTCGTGGTAGTCTTTTTTTTATAGTAGCACGACAAAATGACTGCACTGTGTCTGATGGTAAGCACAGTACAATCCAAAAACAACGGCGACCACCGAGTGACACATTATCCATCACCGGTCGCCGCTGCCATGCCACGCCGGCCTGCGAAAAGCTGGATATGCACAGGCTGATCCCCAAACGCGACCCGCAGAAGCGAATCACTATGACGGGCTTTTTCGCCATATACATGGTGGTTGCGACCCAGCCAGGCTGTAAAACCCTGACAGCGGGGTGCGCCATTGCCTCGTTCGTTATTCAGCAGGGTGCACCATGTGCAGGTCAGGTTGGCTTGGGTGTCTCAAGTCTTAGATGTTATTCGACACCCCTTACACCCCAAAAGGTGGTTGTCTAGTGGTTTGACAGGTGGCATATTAACTCGATGTCCGCAGGTTCGAACCCCGTCATGTACCGACGAATATTTCGGAATTCGCGTACATTTACTAATTTACGTTTTAGGTCTTCAGTTTAGTTTAATTTTTTTTAATTATTGTTATTGTATTATCGTTCTTGACTGTTGACTGTTGCTATATCCACAATAAATAAATAAATAAATTGAAATTGGTAACACTATCGGCTGACGGTGAAGGAAACATCATGAGGAAACTTAAACCCTGAGACATGTTCCTGTAGTACTACTGTATGTGGGAAAACATACAACTGTGAATTTCTCAGGGTTTGAAATCGACAATACTTCATGGGCTGGCGTGCTGGTTATACCCATACCTTCCTTCGGTTAGAGCCCTACGGCCGTGCAGTGAGTCTCTTATAGCCTGATGACCGTGATGATGATGATTCATGCGAAGTCGGGGATGAAAGCTAGATACTGTATACTACCCACAATCTTATTGACTTTGTAAGTTGCGCAAACTTTTTTCATTTCTGCTTAGTCTCTACGGAAAAAAACCTAACGCTATGTAAGCTATAGGATTTTAAAAAAATCCTCTATTTACTACCAAAAGTTCCATCAAAATTGGTCCAGCTATTTTGCAGGTTACCCGGACAAAAACAGACACTGTAGTTCCATTTAAATTCGACCGGTTTTGAGTATGAAAATAACCGGATAATTTTTATATGCTTGACGGCGTATTATTTAATTAGTCGGGCTGGCGGGTTCATCCGGATGACGGCCCGGGTACCGGTACACCCGTCTTCGTTTAACCGGCCCGTTGCTTCTGTGACTTGGGTATTGCGATTGTTCGTGTGAGTATTTAGGGGGAGGCTGGGTTAATTTAATTCGTTGATTTCGTGTCGTCGGAGTCGGTTGAAGGGTAGTTTGGGGTAAACGTATTTTTGTCATTTTTTTTTCTTTTACGCGGGAATGGTTTTGTTGCTGTCATTAATTTATTTTATTTAGACTAACTAAGAATAGTAATAAGAGTAATTACTATTTTAAGTTGTAATTTTGTTATTACTACTCGATACCTGTACGGAAGCCGAAAGAAGTATGAATTAAATATACGTTGGGTAAGTAAAAGTTTATCTCTCAGTGAAAGTCTTGTCAACATTAATTCAGCCATTTCGGTAATTAGTCAAAACATTATGTTACACAAATTATATTTATAATTCTATTTGTATGTCTAATCTTAGTGACCGACATTGTGTAGCATAGATTTGAAGAGGTTGAAGAATAAAATACATCGTTTCAAATACAAAATTTATCTCGTAAAAATTATCAAGGAATTGAAAAGAACCTATTTATCGTATATAGGATACTAGAGAAAAATAAAACCTTTCTAGAAAAATAATGTCTTTTTTTATAAATTGTTGTTAATTGCGTTGGCTTTTCATGATTACAAATATAAACGTAATATTAACAGATAACTCTCATTCAAACTGAACAATGCCTCTTATGCTATTGAAAACTCCACAAAGCAACAAATTATATGAAGGAACCGTGAACAAAATCTGTATAAGCAATAAAATTATAAAACTGTTTGTTTATTCAATAGTAAAACGTTCTTTATGCGATGGTTCCGCAGAATTATAAAGGCGCGTTGCTCTACGACCTCTTCCTGTAATAAAACACAACGTTTTATTATGTGCAATAAAGTAATTAAATTTCCATAACGTTCCCGTTTCACCCCGACCTCCCCGCGGTTTCATTAGATTGTTTTGTAAGCTTATTGCGTTGTCTTTAATTCCGTGGACGCCATAAAGCTTTGTGGTGAAAATTTACGATAAATTAATACTAAACATATATTTAATATTGACGTATTTCTTTATTACACAATCTAGACGATTTTATGTAATAACATAAAAAAATGAACAGTGAGGTTATTGATTAATTTATTTAGGTTTATATGACTATTTGAATTTTCATTACGATGTATTTTATAATATTTGATATGGCAATATTTTCTAATATATGAAAATCTCGTGTCACGGTGTTTGTGATCGAAATCCTCCGAAAGGACTGGGCCGATTTTTATGAAATTTTAAATGTATATCTGATAGGTATGTGAATAGGCCGATAGGCCGTAAAGTATATTTTATACCTCTAGGTGATTAGAGTGAGTATCCCTATCCAGAAGTTTTTTTTCAATTATTTCGACAATTTTTCTTTTTTGTAATTTTTTTTTAAATATCTATAACCATATATATTCACTAAGCCAACTAGGTACGTGTTTGAGTGAGTCCTTGAATTGTTTGGTTTCACAATTGGAAACTATGACAGTTGCTGTAATCGGGTTCTAGGTTTGGTAAGATTTTTTGTACAATTGGAACACATGGAGTACAATTGGTAACCTATTTAACGCTGACGAAGTTGCACAGGTCAGCTAGTTAGTGTATATAAATGTAAGTATTGGAATAAGCTGGCAGCATAAAATAATTAAGTAGAGAAAGTCAACTCTGTGCAAATGAGTGTTGGCAGATAATGTAGGAACATTTCGAATCAACTACTAATGACTACGCTATTGTCTTGACCGGCTTTCACAGGTTCACCGGTCTAAAACGAGCGCTTAAGGCACTTCGCCGCTTGGCAACAAGGACCTCGGCTTAGGCTGTTGCCTTGGATGCAACTTCGCGAATTTGTCTAAGCTAAACTAAGCTAGCTATTCGTACATCTAAGAATTCCTGCGACACACATGTGTACCGGTATGTGTGCCTCTCGAATTCAAACGTGTATTTCCTGTCTGAAATGTTTCTTGTCTTATACCCTTAAGAATGATACGCTTAGGCATATCAGTTTCAGGATCAGCATTATTTTTATTATTAATATATTCATTATTGAAAGGGAATGTTCGGATGGATGTCTGTACTCGATCGCTATCACCATTCGTATATGATAAACCCATCGGAAGATGTTATGACTGTAGTCAATCGCTGTACATTAAGAGTTCTCAGTGGTAGTTCCTTTTGGTTTTAATTGCACTCATCATCTAGTACATCTATCTTGATCTGCAGTAATAAAAATAAAAATCTCTTAAATACTACTACACCACCCCGAAATGAATTTACGTTCAGTTAATCAGGTTTTTTAACCAATATTTTTAATTTTACTAAAGATGCTTGGCTAGAGATTTTCAACTTAAGGGTGGCAGCTAGCCCGGCGGACTTAAAAAAACATCACCACCATGAGAAAAATATTAAGAACTAGATGTTACCCGCGGCTCCGCACGCGCTTTTTAAAAATTTATTAAAGAAATGTAAAATTGTAAGTGGGTGTGTACATTACAGAAACGCTTTTTCAAAAACATTTGTGACTATAATACGATACGAACGCCATCTACTGTAACATGTAACGTGTACATTAGATATATGAATACTAATAGTATATCGAATGGGATGGGATTTATCATCAGCAACATACCTGGAACTTCAACCTACTATATACCAAACTCAGTGCTCACTAACACTATATAATAAAGTAATGAAAATGATAAACTATGCATTATCGAACAATATATCTTAATTATCTTTTATTTTATAGATAGATATAATATGCCCGTATTGTCGATATACTTAAGTTATTCTTATACGTTGCTATAATAACTGAGTTATGTAGAAGCAAACGTGGTAAATAAAACAATATGGCCGCCAAATTGACCAACAATATGATATAATTCATATTACATACAAATATATGTTTTTTTTTTTTTTTCGAACTGACTATGCTATTGACCTGACAAGGTCTTTACAGCTTCACCGGACTACTAAGGCCAAGCGCTTAGGGCGCTCAGCCGATTTTGGGTTTTGGGTAACATACACAAGGGTGCACGCACACCTCGGCTTGGGCTGTTACCGAAAAAAGACGCATCTGTCCTAGCTAAACTATACTAAGCTATTCATACATATATACATTTGTGAACCATACAATGAAAATTGCATGATTCACCAATGAATACGTGTATATCGGAAATGAAACGAACTAAACTATTCGATTCAGTTCGATTGAGGGAAAAAAAGTAAACCCTCCCACAATGTGTATATATGTGCACGTGTATGAGAGAGATAATCTCATATGTGTGTTCAAGTGATGTAGGTGAGTCACTGTATCGCGAAAATAATATCAAGAGGGCTCCGCGCGGGGACGACCTAGTAATTTATAGGTAACACTAGTTGTTTTTAATTTTCCAATATCATATACACATGCGTACAAAGAATTCGTCAATCTAAATGTCGTATTGGAAAGTGAGTGGATTTATGTACTTTATTTATTTTTTATTTCGTTTGAATGCCTCAAGCTTGAATGCATCCTGCATCCAAAAATTAAACTTTCATAATAAGTGTATGTTCATTTTAGAAACACTATGCATTTAAGGGTTAAACAATTGTTATTCGTACAATGCAGTTGCATTTTGCTTATGCTAAGTATGCATTAAGATGAATTATTTTGTAGCTGCCACTTTGTATTTTACATATGAATGTTCTTTTTATGGTTATATGAACTGAAATGGAACTAGAATTAAATAATATAGGTTGACTCTACCACAGGGCCAACAAGGCAGCTATTCTAGGCAGGTCCAAGTCCCAGAAGATGCTTCAACGTCACTGAAAAATAAAGAAAAAATATTATATTATCTCTTCAATGTTCTACTCGTGAGCATGCGGCTAGTATGTAAATACCCTCTTTAAATAAATGCGTAATCCAAATCCCAAACTTGCACACGCAAATCATATTTATTTACTAGACACAAATAAGGGGACGCCATAATTGGATCTCGTTCCATCCTAAATCTTGCCTCGGGCCGATATTGTAAATAATATCTTATTATGAAAACATTTAATTCTATATTATTATTGATTTTCTTTGGAAAGTAAAGTATAGTATAACGACGTTCTCTGTTACAATAAATATTTTTTACGAGTTATAAATATTCTTTTGTGATATCATGATGCCCTATTCGCGTATCCGTTAGACAAAAATCTTTCCATTGCCACGAAATATGGAACTCGGCGTCAGTAGTGTGTAGGAAATAAAAGGTTTCCCTCCATCTGGCATCCGGCGGCAAATGGAACTATTTTTCACAACGATGTATAGGCAGTCGATTGACCCGACGCTTTTCTATCTTTGTATACAATGAATAGTTTTTCGTTTCGATTTGTGATAATAAAATTACCAAATAAGGTTAAAATATAACCTTATTATGAGTTTAGTGCTTGCATTGTTGCGTTTCGTTCGGTCAGTGAGAGCGCCGGAGGCCCACCTACCCTCCCCACCCGTCCCCTTCCATCTCCTCTCTCCCCTCCCTCCCATTCCCCCAAACACAGGCTGGCAACGCAATTTCCCTATATCATAGGCTGCATCCTATGATATAAAAAAGGCAAACGAACTGGTGGGTCTCCTGATGTTTAGTGATCACCACCGTCCATAGACACTAAGAACACCAGGGAGTCGCAAATGCGTTGCCAACCTGTCTTGGGAGAGAGGGGGAGTAAGGGAAGGGGAAAGGGGAGGAAAGGTGGGCCTCCTGTGACCTAAAAAAAAAGAGTATTGATATATCGCTTAACTTCTACTTAACTTGTCTACTATAATACTATAAAAACTGCTGTATAGATTTCCATCCCTTTTTTACTTCTACTTCGTAGATACTTGTTCCTATTTAACAAATCACAATATCTTCATTTGATAAAGAGTTATAAATTATTTTTTTATAGTAGCACTGCAAAATGACTGCACTGTGCCTGATGGTAAGCATAGTACAATCCTAAAATTATGGCGACCACCGAGTGACACAGTATCCATCGCCGGTCGCCGCTGTCATGCCGGCCTGTGAAAAGCTGGATATGCACAGGCTGATCCTGAAACGCGACCCGCAAAAGCGAATCACTATGACGGGCTTTTTCGCCATATACATGGTGGTTGCGACCCAGTCAGGCTGTAAAACCACCCCGCATACTAGAAACTATTTTTATAGACGTTTAGCGAATGGTTTACTTACCGTATAGAAGTGGGTGCAAGTAGTGCGGTGTGCATGCGGAAGAGAAAGAAAGTAGACAATTATCATTGTTCATAAATAAATCTTATAAGCTAAGTATCTTTCATCTTTCCTTTTATATTTTTTCCTCTATATGAAAACAACGTAGTTAAAATAATGAACAACGTAGACTAAGCTGCGGGTATCAACTAGTTGACAACATAAAAATAAATAAATGAATTAATACACTAACATTATTTGATGTAATTAATGTTCAGTGGTATATATTGTAAATGTTCATTGTCCTTATATATAAATTTCTTCTGTACGTGTGTATGTCACTGAACTTCTCCTAAAAGTCAGTAAGGCACACGTCTCACGCAGTTGTAACATATTTTTGATCAATTTCACACGGGTGAATACATAGGTAGCAGTTATTCACTACATAGTGTGTCAATTCAAATAAAAAAAAATCATTAAAATCGGTTCACGATTGACTAAAATATCGATTAACATACATAAAAAAATACATACAACCGAACATAGTAACCTCGAAGTCGAAGTCGGTTAAAAAAAAGTCCTCTGTCAGCTTATCTGTTCGCGATAAAGTCAAAAACTACCATTTTCATGCTGTTTTCACCAGTAAATAGAATGATAATTTATGGGGAAGGTTTAGGTATAATTTGTCAAGGTTTTCATTTTATTATCCGTCTCCGTCCGTATAACGTCTTCCGAGCCCGCTAGTTATCTGCCCGTAAAAGCCGGTCCAATCAATTAGGAGATAGTAGGATACTGCGGACGAAGTCTTGAGAATCAAAATAAAATTGTCTAAGTTACTTC
>MU158718.1:1007894-1101894 GCA_015888305.1 Antheraea pernyi
AAAAAAAACTTTTTTTATACTTTGTCTATATTTTTATATTATTATATTTTGTCTGTTTGTTTGTTTGTTCTGGGTAATCTCCAAAACGACTGGACCTATTTTAACGGGAATTTTACTTTTTACTGCCAGATAACCGAAATTATAGCGGTTGACATATTCTACTTTATTTGTCCGCGGCTTCGTCCGCATTACTTTGGACCGATTTTCACGGGGTATTTACTGGTAGATAACAGACATTATAAAAGTAATTAATAACCTCAGGAACGAAAACAAAATAAACTTTGAAAATGTTAGCGTTGATACTTACCACATAACTTCAGAATTGGTAATATGGATTAATTCCTTCGCCTATGAACTATTCGAATAGGAAAACAAAATAAACTTTGAAAATGTTGCTTTGATACATACCACATAACTTCAAAATTGGCAGTATGAATTAATTCTTTCGCCTGTCCTATTGGGACGAATATTATTACTACTACTTACCACGTTACCATGGCAACGTATATAATAAGAACGTAATCGCTCAAAAGCAAAAAAAGTGCCCGATTTTGAAACATTCTTCATTGGTGCTCTGCTTCTATTGGTCTAAGCGTGATTATATATAGCCTAAAGCCTTCCTCGATAAATGAGCTATCTAAAACCGAAAGACTTTCTCAAATCGGTCTGGTAGTTCCTGAGATCATAGCGTTCAACCAAACAAAGAAATCTACTTTTCATATAATTAGTAATGCTATCACATTAATTTTGCAATTCGACGAAGCCATTTCAAAAAGCGGCCAACTTTCAACGAGACCATTACACTCGGTGGATTTGCCTAAATCTAGGACTAAATTGTTTGGTTTCTCAAAGTGGAAGTTGCATTCGGTCCGCGGTACAGTTTCCATACTAATTTGAAAATTAGTTTCTCTTTTCACGGTATTCTATTTTAACATTTTGCGGTTTAATTAATTTCCTTATATTTATATCAAGTCATATAACTCTCGCATGATGTTGGGCTTCTGGAACATTAGCTAATATAAAGAGAATTGTGGTCGTTTTTTAATCCTTTCAGCTTAGTGTTTGAATTTAATATATATAAATAACATTTCTGCTACATACAACTGAGTGATTGGCGTTATATTTTGTAATTTTGACTGGTTGTTAATAAGTTTATATTTAAAAAAAATATCTATACGCTATAATGCTACCGTAACCAAAAGAGGCACATTGAATTTAAATTGAAGAAATGGTGTCTACAGCCTGGTTGTTTAACGAAGTAGATACTTTTAACTCGTTTTTGATTAAGGGTAATGCGAGGACAATAACTTATAGGTAAAAAGAAATACTATTAGATGCATTGCGTTGGTTTCTAATATACTCGTACATTAAATTTAATATTACAAGAAACGATAGCACTTCTTTCTTTGGACATATACAATTCTTTTGATACTTATATTTCATTGGAAATAGCAACTAGTCTCTTTACGTTCTTTCACCGAAAAATCAGACTCATTTACTTAAATAAAGATCTCACACTAAGTATCCCAGCATTGACCCACGGGGGCCTTTACCACATATAATTAACAGACACATAATCTGGTTAACTCGGAATAATAAATTGTGGATAAAATAAATAATTATTCTGCCTGTAATTCACATCCATAATTCTTAGCGTGGTGAGTGACCTCTTAGACCATCATTTTATTTGCGCCGTCATGAATTTCGGAACTATAATCCGTATGAACCTATTCTATGCTCGAACAATTCACTACTGCAACCAAACCGCATCATATTAATTAACTGGTTATTTAAAATGATTTTTAAAAAGATTAAGCATTTTGAAGTATCTCGTAATGATGTTGGAATTGCTATTTATCTATTTCTGTGATGTCTGCCTTGTGTCATTTCTAAATGACCACATAGCTAACTACTATCCACAAATTAAACATATGTAGCTAAAAGCCATTCGAATATAACAATTGAAAGGTAAAAATACTATCTAGACCTAGAGTGACCTAGCCTTTAAATCTTTTATCACTTAGTTACTCATAGGGCAGCTCTGCTAAATCCCGAGGATAAAAGGTTTCAAGCCATAAACCGCCCGCAGAATGTCTTCAAGTCAAATGATTACATGCTCTTTGTCAGTCATGTTTTGGTATAAAAAAACAAGCCTTATAAGGCCTAATAGAAATTAAAAATAACCACTTATCCTTATTTATTCATGCTGAAGTCACAAGTCCACATATACTATAATACATATTTATACCTAAATTTGTTTTCTGCGCAGCTATGTTCAGAGGGGTCAAAAAGTTTGGCGTGTACAGTCCGGTGAAGCTGTTAAGACCTCGTTGGTCAACAGCGTAGTCAGTACTGAAAAAAAAAAAAAAATTGGCGTGTCCTGTAATCAGAATATTTCCACAAACCAAGCGTCATTATGTTTACACATAAAATATATTTACACACGCTTGGTGATACTATAAATGAATAGGCAACCCTGTTAAATAAATGCAGTGTCAAATGATAATGTTAATCCTTTGCACACCATACGTCCGTGTAGCGTCCCACGGGGCTTTTATGCTATCACAGACGGACGGTTTGACGCTCGAAATCTGAACTTTAACGTTTTGACGCTGTATTGTTTCAAATTAAGTTTAATTCCTTTCAATAATTCGTTTATCGTTGTGATTGGTACAATTCATTATTAGGGAAAAAAAGCGGTTGACGCTTAAATGTAGAGATTTCACCTATCTATTAGTACCGCTTGCTAACTTAAGCGTAAACGAACTTAATCTCGTTAGGTATCTTAATCATAATATACCGTACTTAAGCAATATAAAACTATATTATAAAAGGTGATTAAAATTTTAAGTGAAACTTTTTTCCGTCTCAAATTTTTCCTCCATTTATCGCATGTCGGATTACAATCGGCCGCGAAGCAGGGGTAAAGTGAAAGACATTCGGCAGACCAGCAAATACCAATATGGCGGCTCCATGGGTCAGTTCTAAATAATTTAATGATTTAAATAAATATTGTGCTCAGTTTTTAACATGCGTGTATCATCCGAATGATTATTATATTATCGTTATATACATATTTATTATCTATTCCGTACTCTAATATGCAATTAAAATTAAAATGGATAACTTATCTACTGTTAATTTCCCATTATCATTCTCATTTTCCAATTGTTACGTTAATATTAAAAACACGATTTTAATATTCTAAATCGGATAATTTTTCTAAGATATTCAGTTAAAATTTCACTTGCATCGTGGTTTCATGAAACTACACAAATTTTTATGTGTATCTTAACGGTGAAAATATTAATCATCAGATTTCAATAGTTTCTCCAAGTTATAAAAACTGACATACCAGTTATTTTTTGTTAAATAATTGTAACGCTCGTCTATTCAACCATGAAATCAAAGGAATCCGCGTAAAAAGGGGTGCGAAATGACACGTGTCACGCGCCCCCGATTGGTCACATCGCGACGGCTTGTCCCACCCACCCTTTTGGGGAAGTTTGCAATTATACGTAATAAGCGAGTAAGCTGATTTCAAGTCTGACATTTTTGGTATTTTATTTTAAAGGAACTTGTGCATTTGTATATACAAATTGGGATATCCCAACTGGCACTATAAACGTGAATGCGAGTTTGTTCATTTGTAACTAGTGAACTGATAATCATGAAATTTTGAATACACATTATAAAAATTACAGAAAAAGCACAGGGTACATTTTAACCAGAAAAAATGTACCTTTACCGAGGGAGTAATTAAAAGTACACTAAAGCGAGCGAAGTCGCGAGCAAAAGCTAGTTTATATGTAAATAGGCGACATACAAAACAGTTCGGTATTTATTTTTCTTCTGTTTGCTGATTTTTTTTAATTTTGTGGCGGCTATAGACCTGCTTCTGTTATGAATAGAAACATTTTGCTAATAGTTTTTTTTTTCTATATCATCGTCGAGTCGGAGCGTTTGTTTATAAGTTATAAGTCTTTATTTGTCATACTTCAGATCCCATCATCTACAATATAAATTTGTATATTAATTTTTTACTATTTAGAGAAAAAAAGTAGATAACACTTAACTTATATATTAATACGTGAAAAACCATACCCCTTCTTAGAATAAAAACATACATCAATTTAATCGTAAAATCACTTACGATTAGTTATTTTGAAAAAGCCGCGAATCATCCCAGTCCGTTAGTGGTATCCGCCGCAAAATACGAACCCGTACCAAACGCTGCGCGTAGTAAAAGACGTCCGCGACATATTTTTACCGACCCTCCCGATGAAATAACGGCAGTGAACGATCAGTACCAGACTGTCTCTCTAAACAGAGCGTGCTCACGCCCACGCCCGTGTAACCACAGATCACGCCGCCGTGGTCTGGGGGTAAATTTCGCTCCCGCACACCAGACTAGGCCCCCCTCGGCAGCAGCTCAAGCCTAGGTCCGTTCCCTCGGCGTGGAGCCCTTGAGTACGCTGCTCGCGCGATACAGTGACACAAAATCTTACATCACTGCGACAACATTACACATATCACCTCCACACACGTGCACGCATACACGCTTACACATGCAGGTGGAAGGGTTTTATTTTTTTCCCTTATCAAACTGAAATAGTTTAGAATATTATCCGATACGAAATATATATAGGAGTTGTTGAGGTATGTATGCTTGGTACACATATATGTTTCAACAACTCGTATATGTATGAATAGTTTAGCTTAGCTTAGGTTAGCTCAGATAGGTCGCGAATTGCTTGTATCAGGCAACAGCCAAAGCCGAGGTGTGCCGCGCACCCTTGAGCTAGTTGTCAAAGTAAAATCGGCTGAGTGCCTTAAGCGCTCGCCTTAGTAGTCCGGTGAAGCTGTTAAGACCTTGCTTGGTCAACAGCGTAGTCAGTTCGAAAAAAAAAAAAAAATACATCAATTTAATGTGTACTGTATTTCCTTTTTATATATGTAGATATGGATAATCAATACGTTGCTGACTTGAGGATTGAACTAGAATTACTCTCGTGATAACACATGCTATCAATCATATTCTTCTAACTTGAACAAAGGTTTGCGAACACTGTTTATTTTACATTAGTGTCAATTATAATCTAATCACCAGAGGTTAGAGAGATGTTAGGACGTATTATCCTAACCAATAAAATAATGAGAAATTTTGTTGATGTACCATCGACCCGGATCGCTCCCTTATTAGTACCTGAAGAATGAATTCTACCAGATGTATACATCGTCGGCGATATTTTGGTAACTGATAGCTATCGAAGAGAACAGATGCCTAAGTTTTTCAGAATGTGAATTCGGCAAAAAAAGAGATTATTTCATTAGCGCTGTTTTTTTCTTGAAAGCTTATTTGGTACCCATTAAATCAAATTTGCCTAAAAGTGAACAGCATATAAAACGTATGTGGTAAAAGACCTCTGATTAATCCTACAAAATTTCAACAAAAGGTAAAGGTATTATGATTTTACATGATAATATATTTCCGTAGTCAATAATATTATAAGTAAAAAGGTAACTTATAATATCATTGTCCATAGTGCGTACCTTATTAAGCCATATGTATTGAAGTTACTCGTTTAAAAATACACTCATTCATGGGTGTCACTGCAGTTCGATATTATACAGGTTCTTTAACTTTATTTTCCATCATTTGAAGTATCACTTTAACGAGCTCGAATAACACTGTTTTATGTTAATTATGCCTAATAAAATACTAAATCATTGGTAAACGGTTGAAACTCTTAAATCCACCATAAAACTTTTACGATGATATAGATAAAAAAGTATTAAACAAGACCTGCTTATCTGGCAGTCGTAAGGTCACGAATTTCATTAGCAGTATCAAAAGGTTGCCTCTAGGGACCTCAAGGTGCCCTCGTATTCTGTTTGGAGTAGCGACCAGTGTTAGATGGCTTCGAGGTTTTTTGATACAAAAATGTTTGTGAAGAAAATTTTGAATAAACACACTAGATTTAGGGTTATCGTAATATTTCTATGAAATATGGTCATCGAAATGTTAAGAAAACAAAATGATTTAATCATAAGTATAAATGTATAAAAAGGTAGAATGTTTGTATAATGAAGGCAGATTTAAGAGATTAGTTCTAAAAGGTCTCTGTTCCTTACTATTATTAATTAAAATTGTATTCATGGAAACTATTTATTTTCCAGTTTAATAAAATCCGAGACTTATTTGTATTAGGCGTGTCTTTAACGGGATTTTCTATTGTCAATATATCAGTAATTCTTCTATTTGTAACCCCTTTAGAAGACGAAAATTCAAAAATTCTTCAATCAATTCATCAAGTCGGGTAGTTTTAAATTTTTCTTTTCTGGTAATGCAAGTCTCAATAGTCTTTACTGCAATATAGACCTAAGGATTTGTGAATGACATTCATTTTATGAGATGGGAGGATTTTTCAGCTCGAGGCTGATTTATAGAGAAAGTTATGCCTTCGGAATCTTCATGCTACTATCGCAATGCAGTGTGGATTGAAAGGATTGATTCAAACTTATGTTTTCCGTGTGTATAATTTTTTTTTATTTATCCCATTGAATATGATAACTATAAAATCTCAGAATGCTAGAACAGCAAATCAGAGATAATATCTCCACTTATCTATGCTACTACGTCTAACTAAAACTTGCAAGAATAATGTTCCTCCTTTCTGATCATGGCATTGGACAAAATATACAAAACATTTTACAAATTTCAGAAAGCTTTCTCTTTAAAAATAATTCTGGTAACACTGTTTAAAAACTGATGCATAATATATACAATACATACATAGCAAACATACATATATCATTTTTTTGGTGATCGTGGGACCGATTTTAGTTACACAGCCAGAAAATTGATATTTGAGAACAATGAAGCTATAAGGTAAATTTACACATAGTTCATAGGTGATGGACAGTAGAAGTTCAAGTTAGTTTGGTTATAGTTCAATGATCAACCGGGCAGCTATTGTCGACTGGTCAAGAGGTTTATCAATTGATGAATAAACAGTCCCTTCCGGAGCAACGGACGACCGGGTGCCGGGCGGCCTTTCCCTTCGTTTTCCACTAAAATAAAATTGGATTTCGTTCGAAACTTCACAAATCTTGGCTATTGTTGATTTTATAAAATATATTATATCTCCTGGAAACTCTTCCTGGAGGAGTGTCTTATATTACATTTACTTGAAAATGTATTCTCGGTGGATATTTATATTTGTTGGTTCATGTTATTATTAATCTTAAATATATAGATGAACGCTGTAAATACATTTATCAATATTTGTACATAAGGTATACCTTAAATTTAATAAATAAATAAAGCTATTCGTGATCTAAAATATTTAGTTGGACATTTCAATATTTTCTTTTGCTAGGCTGCTTTGTTAATATCTTCAAATAGAAAATTGATACTGAGGGCTTATCGGTTTGTAAAAGACTGTACTTCAGAAGTATTTAAGATCCATCAATAATATTGATTTTTTTATGAAAGGGTTTTGCAAATATACTTCTTTTATTATTCGGATAGAGTTTAAGTATTAAAATAATCCCTGATTTTAATGAAATGATTAATCGGATTGATTTCTTTTATCAATTGATTGACAGATTCGTTAAAACTAATATGGGATTATCTATATATCTATAATTGAATCTCAACACGATGAGAGAAAACAACGATACGGATTAAGAAAGATTTGGACATTAGCGATTGTCAGAGGGTGAGAATTATTATTTGTAAACATTGATTCAATCAATACATTCGGTTATGGGCTTATTAGAATATTATTTTAACTCAAATGTTATTTTGAATGCTCTATACATGCGTGCAATAGATGGTGAAAAATATGTCCCATTTCAGTCCAGCTCTACCTGGAAGCAATGCATTCTGCTAAAAAGAAAACCAGGAATTAGCAATTAACTTGTCTCACTAAAGTTTTTTTACTTACTATTGAAGCGATGATGGCTTAGTTGATAATTTGTTGGGACATCGCGCCGATCAACGCCTGACTTAGAGCTTTCTGTGAAGGAAAACATCGCGATGAAACCATTTTTTTTTAACGTGTGGTAATCGTTTATGCATACGCCACACTTTCGGGGGAGAAAGTGGGTTATGTCCGACTCGCACGGACTAAAACCCCACGGTGTACCGTCCGCCACATGGTAGGAGCGGCCAGGGATCGAACCTGCTGTCTTCCTGAGAAACGGCTACTGCGGCAGCCTGGTGAATAAACTCCAGGTGTCGTCCTACTATAGAGAGACTACTGGGTACACAACCAGTCGTCTCTCCTCGTCAGCCTCACCTGTGCAATGAGGAGAACCAAAGCATGAAACCATAGCATGGTGGTAGGACTTTTTCTAAGTCTACCTAGTTAGCTACTGACCTCCAGTTGAAAATCTGTCGCCAAGTACCTGTTGGTGTGTACCAGAATCTGCACTTGAAAGCCAACTTTCTCTAGGTGTAGTGTGTTTACCATTCTAGACCACATCGTCATTTACCATAAGATGAGACTGGTTAAATGCTAAATCCTATACAGTATGAAAAAACATATGTTTAAGATTTGGAAAATGAAGAGACAAAGTATTTTACAATCAAATATCCCCTATGGTAAAGTACTACTCTAATTCGAAGTATAGTCAAAACTATTTAGTGTAGTTTAGTTAGTGTAGTTATAAACTGAGTGTTTCCGTAACGTGAAGTGTCGGCTTGGGTCACTGTGTAAGGTTTATTGGTTATAACGATGAAGTTAGGAACTATGAGGGAGCCATTGTAATTTCAGCATAATTTCGTTTGTTTGTCGTTTGCGGGTACCTATGTCTCGTATGGTTGCTTCTTATCTTAACTATATGGACTATGGAGTGGATACTATGTGTAACGTAGGAAGGACACATCTGTCATCTAAATATATACAAATCCAGCGTTGTGATGTTTGTCCACGATAAACTTCGAAACTACTGAACCGATCTTCATGAAGGTTGGCATCTACGTATAATTTTGTCCAAATTGAGAAATAAGATAATTTATATTTCGATTAGTGTCCTCAATATTTTTTAATTACAAATTAAATGATTGTCAATGTTGATTATTGTTAGTAACTGTAAGCTAGCGCTTTTTTTAATTAGTTTGTTGACAGAAAACTGTAAGACTGACATGAGTCGGTTGACCAACTGTTATAGATATCTCATAGATGACGCCACGTTTCCATTTTGAATTTCTTTTTCAATAACTAAGCTAAGCTACAGCAACGAGTGGCCGAGACAGGTAACGAAATATAAAAATGTAAATAATTAAACTATTGGATATTCACTTTGAACTCTGGCTATTTGTGCGGTTTCAAACGAGCCAGTCGTGATGCGATTTTGTTTCGTATCACTACCTTTTTTTTCGTAGCACTTTTAAAATTAAATTATACACGTGGATACTTCGTCATTTACAGTGATTCAAAATTATATGCATTGAAAGTGATTTTAATCAGAGTGAGTTCGTCACCAAATGCTCCCCTTTCGCAAACTACGTTAGTATCCGTACACCTCAAAGCGTAGACGTGGTTGTTGACTCTTCTTGTTACGTTTGTCTGTTTGGTTAGTACCAAAGATATTTTAGTGTGTAGAGTTTAAGGCATTCCAAAGTCCGTCGCTAGGAGTAGGGGCATATCTGTGACAGACATCAGAGTATTATTTGAGATTGGTTATAAATAGCTAGAGACTTTAAGAATCGTTTGAAATTATTTGGACAGAGTACATGTTTCCTTTCTTTCCTATAATCTGTGGATATAAATATGTTGTGTATATACTTGTCTTGATTAATCTTCGAAACGGCTACACCGATTTTGATGAAACTTTTATTAGCTGATGGAGGACTTTCAAAGTATTATATAAGTTACATATCATTATGCTTTTATATAGAGGCACAACAGCCTTAATGAATTAAAGATAAGTAACTTAGAATCAGTGCAAAAATTAGAAGTAGTAGTTATAAAATTAAAATGAAAAAAACAAGTATTATAGATTATGTAATTATAACATTACACCTAAATAAGACACGTAGTTTTTATGAAGCATTAAATTATTTTTATTATAACGACGTCGCGGGTACCGATTAGTTAAATATACAGTGATTTGGAAACAATCAATAAATAAATCGCGTTCATTTGTTTTAGGTAAGCGAAATGTGCTATATTCTATATTTGTAATTTGTAAAAAAGGTGTTTGTGATTTTAGTATTTCGCTTCTGCTTTAATGAACCTCAAGACTACGAAAAGTTGACAATTAGCAACTGAACTTCACGATTTGGTACTCCACGTGACTTCTATATTTTAACTTAGTAGGTTAATATCTATGGTAAGTACAAACGAATCTGTTTAATTGATTAATTAATCAGAAACATTTTTAATTGCGAATTACTGCATTTTAAACAATTTCGTTGATTTTATATTTATTTATCTACAGACAACACTTTAGAAACACGTTCCAGTTTTTGTAGTTTCATTTTTGTTATTTACATATCGATGTACAAAATAAAAGCCAAATATATATATTTTCAATATATTATTATACATCGGTGTGATTATTTTAATCATGCTATTACTTATGTGGCCATACTATTAGTGTCTCTACTCATGACTATAATTTGAAACTGTCAACACTTTCCGATGCTTTTTTTTATTTTCTCTGCATACTCTTGGTCTGCACATTTTTTTTTCTAATTTTGTTCATTTATTACCGAACAACCGTTTTAAATGTAGTGCAGCTTAGGCATAGTAGAATCGACTAACATGATGGAGATTATTAGTAAATAATTATATAATTTAAAGCACGGGTTCTGTATAAATAACAATATAATTCTTGCGACTGGCTGTCGACAATACATGGAATTTTGAACCACAGTTTCTTATATAAGGTGAGTGAGCATTGAGAAAATTCATCTCCAGATAGGGGGTTAATTAGGGCGTTAAAAATTGAATAACTTCTGAGATGTCGCCGACGACACATTTCATTAGTCACACAACTAGGAATTAGAAATTGGCATATTTAGAACATTAATGAAGAGAAGGGGTTTATATTTGTAAAATTTACTGCAAACAACGTTTATGACGTCAACAAAGCGAGAATGGTCTATAACCTGTCAAAGGATCGGGAGTTGCGTCCACGTGACTGCGTCGACACAATAGCCAATTTGACAATTTGTGAAAAAAAACTAATGAAAAGTCGGTAAAGGGTGCCGTTTACAATTGGTTCAGGGTTCATGCTACTGTTAGCTTTTTTGTATTTCCTTCAGTGAAAACTTTTCATATATTTTGGAAATAATTTGAACATAACCTAAAATAATATATTACGTGTGTATTCATTACTTTTTTTGTTTCAATTCTATAAAATTACTGAACAGTGCCTAGTGTTAAGTAAAATAAAGTTGAAAGATAATATTAATTGATTCAAAATAGATATCATAAAGTATCTTGGTCTATTAGCTACATCATAGTCTTGACTTGGACAGTAAGTAAAGTATCAAAATTGTTCTGTTAAATACACTGGCAACCGAAAAATGGGGTATATCGAATTGCATCTTGTTCGGTTTAAGCCATGTTTCTGTAAAACATAGTATATCTAGTCTCTTTCTATATAATAATAGGCCTATGTCTAAAATTTTGCCAGAAAAGCGATGTGATATACTGTAATATTACACTTCTCCTTTGTCTTATCTACTAGTTTAAAATGTTTATCACAGTATCATTAGGTGAACTATATGATACTGCTGAGTCACTTAACCTATTTACATTATACTACTGGTATCTACTGGTGAAAACCGCAAGAAAATCCATTCAGTAGTTTTCGAGTTTATCGCGAACAGACAGACTGAAGTAGCAGATGACTTTGTTTTATAATATGTTGTGATGTCTTATTCTATATTATCTTTAGCTAATATTACATATTAAAGTAAATGCTATTTTAAATATTTGTAATAATTATTACGTACGTATATTATAGAATATACAGTAGGATTTTGTAGTTTTTGGGATATATTCATTGCTTGTTAAAATAAAATATGAAGTCGCATTTTTAATGTATTCACAGTGTACTAAAATATTTAAGGATCTCCAAAAAGTAACAGCAATTAGGGATGTCACCACGCGGATGCCATTGTGCGGCGCGGGGCGGCACGCTCACGGAAGCAAGTATTTAAATTTCCATTAGCCGTTGCGAACTGCGCCCGAGTTGATAATTGGTGTCAACCCTATTGACTTTCAACGCTTTAATGGCGACACCGCTGCTTCGCTTTTGATATTTAGACAATAGAGGTGTCACAATAGGACTTTTTTATTACTAATGGGAATCCCTATTAAGGTAGATATTGAGGTGACCTGTTGCATTAAGTAAGTTTCTATCGCAGAATTATATTAAACTTCTTCTGACTCATTTAATTCATTACCATTTTTTATTATGTTTTAAGCTTGTGTATTGAATACTTTTTTACCGTATATAATGTAGTTATTTATTTAAAGGTGCTAAAAAATCGTTAACACGTTTCGTTTGATTTTATATCGGAGGCGGAATAAAACACGACAACTTTTAACAGCTTTTTACAGAAATTACATATACTTATATATATTAAGTATATGTAACAAGTAGTAACATATATTGTTATATAACAAGTATCTGAGTATATCAGCCCGCCAGTATCTGTACATTCGCAAACAGGCGTTACAACTCCTTCGGCGATGCTTTCAATTCAAGCGTCAAGGATCTTGGTAATTTTTGAATTATTTAAAATGCAACCTGCTATGCCGACAGCCTATTTAAGGTGAAACTATCATAGAGGTGGGACTAATTTGTCTATGAAAATGTTGACTCTTATGCAAACAATTATGGGTTGAATTTTATTTAAGAATAACGAGACCTTTTAAATTTTGCTTGAGCTCTTGGCATATGACAATTAAAAAATATTCTATGATCATATTGATTAGCATATTATTATTGCTTCCTTTCTAATATACTTCCTTCACCGGAATTTCTGATTTACCGTCGAATCGCCGTCCTTACAAACTTTAAAATTCTGGTACAAAATAACATTTTTGCAGCAAAGCCTGTTCCGTACATGTGACGTCATATGTCAAATTAATGACGTTCGATTGCATCCTTTGCCCTTTTTAAATTTCGAATGCCGCATGATTGGTCGCTGTTATTGAATGCGCGTGTCATTTCGGATGGATGCGAACGCGTTCTGCCAATGATGGGCGTTCACGGTTCTTTTTTTAAAAAAGTTCTGTCATTCTTCTAGTAGATTATTAGTGCCCTTGTCGAGTAGCTAATGATATTATTAAAAGTTTATTCCAATCATTACAATGAACTAAGAAATCTACTATGAGAATCTAGAAGATAGAAGAAAAAGCTATGAGAATCATACGAACGCAGAAGGGATAATGTAAATTTAGAATTACTATATATTATACGGAAATTTATTTTGATATATCTGAGATTGATAAAGTCTACTGTCTTTTGACAGATCACCGTGAAAATTATAATACCGAAGTGTTTTTTCTATATTTTTTTTCTAACGTCTCACTAGATGGCGCGACAGTACATCAACTTATATATTGTTTAATCGAGGTTTAAAATTGGTATTTTAAACTATATTTGAATATCTGTCTTATTGTAACTGAAAGTGATGTACTATTCAATTTTTCTACATACATGGCAGTTGGGAGATTTTACTTTCCTCATTAAGTATGCAAAACTTCTCGACGGATAGTGCCCCAAACGGGGTCTTAAAGCCACTAAGGGTTTTATGAGCCTGAAGAATATTAACTATTTTCATTGATTTTAATCTTTTTTTTTAAATCATAAGTGGCAAACGAACAAGTGGGTCACCTGATGTTAAGTGATCACCACCATCCATGGACACTAACAACACCAGAGGAGTCGCAAATACGTTGCAACCTTTTGGGGGAAGGGTTAGGGGAGGGAGAGGGAAAGGAGAGAGGATAGGGAGGGAGGTGGGTCTCCGGTGCTCTCACTGGCCGAACGAAACACAACAATGCTAGCACTGTTACTTCACGTTGGTTTTCTATGAGCCGATCCATTCATGCTAAAACCAGTAATAGTTTCAGCGTGGCTCTACCACCATTAAAAAAAATCTTAGATTCGTGTATTAATGCGACAGCATTCGTGTAGGCATAATAATAAAATTGCTTGTTGTTGAAACTTCATATGTGTATGTGGACTTTATTTGAATATTGCTTTTAAAAATGATCCGAGTTTACTAAGCCCGAGCACCGGCGGCGGTTCGATGTAATTTAATTTCATGAGTAGCCTACTAGTTACCCTTACCATGATTCTCGATTTTGATGGTTAAGTTTGGTTTTCGAGTATCATTGAAATTTGGTCGCAGAAAATGGCAATGTAGGATGGTAGAATGGTAACTGTAATTGGATGGACAACGACCCTCATACATAAGCGTGTCGTATTTGGTCAATCCTTCTATTGTAATTAAGCAAGTGATAGGGCATTTGTAGCCAACTGGATACGGTATTTAAATCATGACGGTGGCTCTGTTTTGGCTTGGTAAACCTTTACAGGATTATAGCAAGATTAATGGTCTTCGTTGTCTTTGCGTGGCATTATTCTTGACATACAATGACGTCACTCCTCTAATGTTCTTATTGCGTATTATATATATGTTATATATATCAATGTAAAATGTATCAAAGAGGACAACACGTTTACACCAAATTTATTTATGAAAGTGCATCTAATGTTAATTTCTCCACTGTTATCTGCGATTGAGGACAAAGAGTGCTAAAACTCATGTAAAGTTTGATATATATTTGTGTAGCAATTGTATGCAATGTATATGTATGCAATATGCATGTATGCATATTGTTGTGAGGACACACTCACAACAACAAAAAAACAAACAAATCATGTTTGTAATCCCAAATAGGTCCACACAAATTGTATGAATATAGTACAATTGCACATACACACCTGGACATAAAGCCTGTTGTATAAAAATATACACGCAGTATAATTAGAATCCAAAGTTAAGGAACAGAACAAATAAGACACTGATACGGTTTTCGAACATTCGTGACCCTAGTGACTCCACGTCGTAGGAACAGGCGCTGGATACCTGAAACATAAAACATCATATGCCGTTATACGAAGCGTTCCAATTAAAGCTATTATTATTAGCCTTACGATTGTAATTTTATTGCTGACGGTTATACTGTTATAGCCTGTATTTATTTATTTTATTTTATCTTTAAAACAACCAATCTTCCAAATGTCTTGCGTTAAAGTCAATGTTCTAACAAGATGGGGGCTTTCCTTGTTAGAATTTTTCCAGGGAGTTCTGAGTCAGTTCTCTGGAATGAACTCCTAGCGGCAGCGTTTCCGGACCATTACAATTTACTATCTTTCAAGAAACGAGCCTACTTCTTTGTCAAGGGTCAGCACCACACCTGTGATTCTCCTCGTATCGCAGGTGTCCGTGAGTGGCGGTGATCACTTACCAGCAGGGGACCCGCATGTTCTTTTGCCACTATTGGTATGAAAAAAAAAGTTTTTGTGGCATCTCAGAATTAATGCTCCGTGATATTATTTCCCATCCACTTCGGTTATGCCCAATAACCAGACTATTTTACGTAAAACACCACTAGTATTACAAAATATAGTGTCAAATAACAAAACATTATAAATAAAATATATAAGTCACTACATGACAGGCTAAGATCCCTCCAAAAACCTTATAGACTTTAGTGACTACGGTAACCCTTAAGAGACGTATTATAGCAGCTTCTCCTGATTTTGGTGTACATGAGTATACAATACCCATATAGATGACATACATAAAGATATACGTCTTTCATTAATAATATTTATATTAATAAAAATCAATTACTGAATATAGATAAGCGCATCAGCTCAAAACGGCTTCACCTATTTGGCCATTTTTTTTTTGTTGTGTTTTTAATTATTAGGGAAAGGTTTAAGAAATAAAATAAGATGAAGAAAAAATATCTGGTTTTGGTTTAAAATATCTACATAAAAAGAGTGAGTCAGTAAGACAGACATATTGACAAATTAGACTGATTAACGTTTAGTTGTTCATTCATTTTATTTCATTACAATGTCATTTATGTAGTTAAGGGAAGATCTGGTCTCATTTTCTAAAACTGAACAGCTAGCTAGTATTTCGATTAAATTAATCAATATATTAGATTTTTCTCTAAATTTAGACCTCAGATAGTGTAGTAAGATACTATATCTATAAAATGTTTTTTGAATACCAGGTTGAAGCAGTTCATGGTACAAAAAAGTTATTGATAGATTACTACTCATGGCCCCTGAGTTGGAACGGTTTACTTGTTATCTCTACGGAACCCGTGGTAAGGCCCCAGGGTCCCGTGTTGCAAATCGTAATAAGCAAACTTTGAAACAAGTTTGATAAGCTTTTGGGCCAATTACCGAGATTAAATAGGTAGGCAGTAACGTCGGGAGGTTTTCTTAATGTGTTTTTGCCCACACCACGTATTATAGAACTGTCGACAAGTTTCACGTTTATATTATAATGTTTAGGAGTTTATAAAGTTGGTAACTTTGCTTTCATCATCATCTTTAGGCTTCTGTGGTACTAGTTTACTATTTATTAGTAGTGTTCCGGTGGTCGGTATTTGACCAGAACTCATTATTTTTCAATTGAAATTAATTTTTCGTGACCGCAACCAGGTGTTTTCTTTAAGGCTCGACACTTTCGCGCTTCTTAGAGATGTTGCGTCGCTTTGCATCCTCTACAAGATCTACTACGGAGAGTGCTCTGAAGAGCTATTCAGACTGGTACCTATTACTGTGATCCGTTACAGAACGACTCGTCATGGACTGAAATTCTATCAGTGTTATCTCGATTGTTGGAAGTCGTCCACTGTGCGGTTCTCACGTTTGTTTCTTGCGTGTATATCAGTTTTATGGAATGAACTCCCAGCGGCAGCGTTTCCGGACCATTACAATTTACCATCTTTTAAGAAACGAGCCTCGTTCTTTCTCAAGGGCCGGCAACGCAAGATTTTCTCCTCGTGTCGCAGGTGTCCATGGGCGGCCGTGATCACACCAACGGTATAAAGAAAACTATGTTAAGGTCGTATTGTCAAAGAGTGTAGTATAAACCATATATGTTATATGTAACCTATAATCATTCCATTTTTTTTTATCTAATTCTATCACGTTAGTTCCGAGGGTATACAAATTCAATATTATGTATTCTTTTTTTATTTATTGTAATACATAGTATATATTAATTATTTAGTAATATTCTTCATTTAGAGCTACTGTTTGATAATAGATGTTTGATATTGAGTGTGAACGCGTAAAGAATTAATTTTTTTTCCTATTTAACCTAATGTATTTGAAAATACGTTATTATTAATTTTATCTTTCTGTACTTCTTCTTCATATGAATTTTAACTACGTCAAAATAGTTGATGTGCGTAAAGGGGGTACAAAATTCTTTCTTCGCGTATTCAAAATCAAAATATCCTTTATTCAATTTAGGAACTGAGAAGACGCTTATGAACTAATATACATAAAATATATTGGCTTTAGAGAATAATAATTCTGCTCCATTTATGCATAGTTTCGGATACCGTAACCTGAAATAACTACTTATTCGGAGAGCATGTTTTGGCTAGATAAACTAGCACACAAGGCGTTACGTCTTTAGGCCTAGCAACTTATTACGATGGACTGCAGTTTTTTGGAAATTAGCTGTCCATAACTGAAGGTAAAGTGGTCATTTATAATCACGTTGACACTTTCGATAACGGTTTGAAAGAAAAAAATTAATAAAAGCATCGTTTATCTAATATATCGTGTATCGACAAACTCTGACACGTTTTTAAGCAAAAACAAAACGCACACAATAGTAGTGATAGTAACAAAACGCACCCCGGGTAGCCAATTAGTGTCCCCCGGCGTTGCTCGGGATATGTCGCGTCGCCCGTAACGAGCTGTCAAACTTTTTGTATGTACACCCTTTGTTAGGACGCCACACCTCTCGCTGTCATGTATTTTAAATACATTTAGAATTTACGAGTATATGTGAATTTAAGCTTAAATCTTATTTTACGTTTTCGTATGAACTCTGGAAAAGATTTTATTGTGATATTTAGTTTTTCATATGATCCAGCGTTTAATATATATCGTTTTTAATATAATAACCACATAGTAAGACATTTCCATGGCAATAGAGATGACAAAATAGAAGAAACAGAAAGCTATGTTTCAGTCTCGCTGAGAAAGCTGATTAAGAAAGCGCGAACGGGAAGAGGTGTATTATAGTAAAAAACAAGATTTTAGAGACTGCCTTCCACTTACCTTTTTTCCTAACAATACTATAAATATAAGTCATCTATTAGTTTACATTTTACTTACTGACAATTTACTACATTTTTTATTGTCTTTTGATGCGAAAACAAGTTCATTAGACGGTATTCAGTTGCGAGATTAAAAATTTAAAAGACTAAAACTGATACGTCAAATTGAGGGTTGGGATGGGGGTGGGGAGGAATGGGGGAGGGGTACTACACCACCTCCTTAAAAGGAAAAGTTGCTCAGTCCCCCCCCCCCTTTTTGAGTTTTAATTCTGAGGAAAATGGTACTTACGTATACAATACACCGCAGTCGGCTCTCGTTTTCTTTTTTCGCAAGTCTAACCTAATAATCCGAGACGAAACTGTTTTGTTTTCCTAAAAGTCATCAGGTTGCTAATATACAAAATGCAGTGCGCTCACTGACCTGTTGACCGCAAATGGCACTGACATATGACGCAAATGGTGTAGTTCTTTTTTTACGTTTTATTTCATCAATTTTGAATGACATTTTACACCACAAACAATACACTGGGTATAAGTGGGTCTCCGGCGCTCTCACTGACCGAACAAAACGCAGCAATGTTACTTCACGTTGGTTTTCTGTGAGAGAGTGATACTGCACCGGGTGAGCCGATGCATTCATACTGAAACCAGTAATAGCTTCAGCGTGGCCCTACCACCTACGTAAAATGTTACCATGTTACCGAACGTATGGAAACTTAACCATAGGTAAAACGAAACATTCAATACCGAGAATTCTATATAATCTGTGGTAGGAATTGCGTAAAACATAATAATAATAATAAAACTCTTTATTGCACACACGTTGAAAATATACAAAATTAGTCATCAGTTTACAATATGTGTACAAATGTGTGTAAACATGTTAAACATCTAGATATGAATGATCAGTGGGGTTAATAACATCTCGCTCCTCTTTTTCATTCTTTTTCCGTTTTGTGGCTATTGACGACTTTTAGTGTTTTATCAATAAAAAAGATGGAAGTAGATTTTTCTTTCTCTATGGTCGTTGTACGACCATTGGACGAGCACCTATATATTTAAATGACTATTTACATTTTACCTATGTAAATATTAAAGTTTGCCCCAGCATTTTGCATACAAGTAATGCTCTTATAGAGAAAATGCACATACTGTTCCGAGTTCCTTTACGAAGCTTAATCAACCATAGAAAATCGAATTGTATAGAATCGGCCGAAGTCCGAGCGCAAGGGGCCTTGTCTTCAAACAAACGTCCGATTTGAAACGAGGGGTCAGCCCCTTAACGTACATACACTAATACAATCGACTGAGAAAGAAAATCACCAAACGAAAATCGACTCACATCTTTGATTCTATAAATTTTCATTGTTTTCGACGTTAAGGGAAATTATGGACATTCTTTTGAAGTCACGACCACATACATCACAATGTGGTGCTTAACGAAACTAGCTTTTACAAAGAATCACCTAATGCATAAAACTAGCGTGCCCGGCGGATGTTGCCTCGCCCTGATGATAAAAAAACCTTGACAAATTACATAACTAAACCTTCCGCATGAATCCCTTCATCTACTTGTGAAAACCGCATGAAAATCCGTTCAGTAGTTTTTGAGTTTATCGCGAACAGACAGACAGACGTGGCAGTGGACTTTGTATTATAATATGTAATAATGATTCTATTCGTACACTTCAAACTAACTTACTGAAACCTGTCAAACGCTTTCAGCTTTGATCCTCAGATGATATCCACATAGTTGACACATAATTAGCGTGGTGCCGTCTCGTCTCGTTCATTTTTAACTGTTTAATAATTCCCAATGTCATCCGAGTAAAATAATCGTTTAGCTGAGGTTGTGAAAGTATTGTTTGGCACATACACTTAAATGTTACTGATGCACTTTATTAACGCCATGTCTTAAACCATCTATCTAGAAGCGATGCTTGGGATTATATATTCTAGTTGAAAATTTATGGGCAAGCATCTATGGAAGTGTTCTAGCAGCTGCGTTTTTCGAGCCAGTCTCTCTAAGCTTAGCGTATTTACTATCTTGGGCCACATCGTCATTTAACATCAACACAACAAAGAAGTGGAGTGAAACTAAATCCTATAAAGTATATAAAAATCGAGCGTAACTTCATAAATGGTACCAGTGAAACATAGAATCCACATTAATTTTAAAGAAAATAAGATGAATACACTACGGAAGAGGTAAATATTAATTTTCCGCATTATTATGTAATATTTTAATATATGAGTCGTTACATTTTAAAATGAGTTCTATCTAATTTTAATCGTTCATATAACATTTATGTTTCTTTTAGATTTCCAGTTATTAACTGACTTGGAAAAAGCAGGAGGTTACTATGTTCGGTTGTATGTATTTTTTTTAAATATATGTTAATTGATATGGTCATCAATTCTGAACCGATTTTAATGATTCTTTTTATTTGAATTGGTTATACTGAGCGGTGGTCCCATATGAATTTGAAGAAAATATTCAACTCCTAAGGGGGTGCCATATCATTTATTTTATTTTCACCCACTTTGTCTCTACATATTTTCGTCTACTTGGAACCGATTTTAATAATCTTATTATACCTAACAGAAACCATATATATTTATGGACACTAAATATGGTATAATTATTTTTTTTACAATAAAAATTAAACCGACCGAATATAACATTGATATTTGCTCTACCTAATAATACATTTGAAGTCGATACCAAATTTGTTTGCTGGTAAAAAAATATGTATACGATATAAATCGCGGGACACTACAGTGGACCTAAGCTTTGTGTGTAGATGATATAAATTTAAGTTGGCATCAACTTTAAATATATTATTAGGTAGCGTAAATATGTTTTATTTAATTTAATAATTTAGGTATTTTTCGCTTTTTAGTGCTTTGTTGGGTTTTCATATCGAAGTCAGTTTTTTTATTATACTACGAGAACGAAGTTTAAATTTTGACGTTCATAAAATTTTTTGTTGTTTTTTTACGACCTTCGTATTTTATATGTACAAGATTTAAAGATATTGAAAAATAACGTAAAATTTTAGGAACGGCTAAAATTGGATTTAGTTAATTTTCAAATGTAAACAATACATATATTAGTAACTAGCTGACCCGTGCGACTTCGTCTGCACCAAATCGGTTATTACCGGTTTCGATTGTACTTTTAAACGCGAAAAATCTAAATACATCTCAAAACCCGATTGCAGCGATACCTACTGTTTCAAATTGTGAATCCCAACTATCCAGGGACTCACTCAAACATATACCCAGTTGGTATGTGAGAAATATTTTAAAATATGCTTTGAACCCGTTCGCAGCATCACCTACCAGGTCCAATTAAGATAACAAATAACCTACATATATTGCCGATAAATGTCTTCCCAGTACGTTGTCCCAGTAACTTCTGTCCCAATAAGCCTACAACCCGTTCGTAACATCATCTACCGGGTTCAATTAAAATAAAAACTAACCTACGTATATTGGCAGTAATGTAAAAAAAGCTTGAGAGGTCCATGGACCTCCAGTTGGAACGTAGTTCCTTTCCCTTTTTTGTAGGCGTTTACTATACGCTCAGTATAGTTTACATTATAAAATATCAAGTTGATAGAGTTAAATTGTAATTTAAACGTTAAAATATATTCATAAAATAAATAATGATAAATTAAACACTGAATGACATCATAACTATTTTCAACTTGTATTAAAACTTTTTCACACTACATTGTATTAAAGAAAAACATAAATATTAAAAAGATATGAGCAACATGTGTCATCTGTCACTTGCCTGTGACTATTTGTCTAAGAGCTAGGCAACGGTTTCGACAGCGAATTGGCTGCCGGTAAACCTTTACAGGCAAAAATATTGAACTTTATATAATTTTAGAATGTTTTGTTTTTCACTAACTTTTAAACGCTACTAAAACGTGAATTTATTATTGCCAGACATTTTTGATATTAACAATAGTGCCCGATGCGATTTTGTATATAAAGAAGTATGTTAACCAATTTCATCTAAATTGGTTCAGTACTTTCAGAGTGATTCGTGTTTAAAGGTATAGACAAACAGGCAGATCCTGGAGAATCCATTGCGTTTTATGGGACAAAAAGTATCCTAAATGTAATCTCGTAACATTAGTTATCACTGTGCCAAGTTTCGTCAAAATCGGTTCAGTACTTTCCGAGTGATGCGCGTTCACAGGGACAGACAGACAGACAGACAGAAAGACAGACAGACAGACAAAAATTTTAAAATGGTTAGTTTTGGCTTTTATATCGATAACAAAGCCTACCCCGATCAAAATTTTCAAGAAATATTTAATGTACAGATTTGACCTTGCTACAGTTTTATTATAATATAGATAGATGTTAAAAATACATAACATAAAGTAATTTATAAAAGTGCGTGATAGTCACTAAGGTCCAACAGAAAATAATGTGCTATAGATGTCAACGTTTCTCTCTCTCTCTCTCTCTACTTCTCTTTGTATAAATTATATTTCGAGTACATTAAGAATATACTATCTCATTCTCTCACGGCATAAAACCTATATATATATTTATAGCTATCTCTTTTCATATTTTCGTTTTATCAAATCCAATTCACACCAAAGCAATTTCACTTCAAAAAATAAGTTGTAACCAAAAAAAAAATCAGTTTTATAACTGTATATCTGATGACCACTAACATGTAATTTGTTATTAAATAGCAAGGTTTTGTGAAAATGCGTCTGGTAATTTTGTAAATAAGTCTGGTAGTGTCTTAGCAACGTTGGCCTCAGGGTGTTCGCAAACACGTACCCAGCGCGGCGCGGCTGTATCCACTTCCCGCTCGTTGTCAAATCACTAACTTAGATCATTATTGTTATGTTCTGTGTGTCGTGCTACGAAATGGAACTGTGAATTTACACTGCACTGTCTGCGTCCCGTGAACCCGTACAGTTTCAATATTTGCTCGATATTATGAACGTCGACTGTGGTATTATATATTATTTCAAAGATTCATCTGATGATGGTGTTTTTAAGTTACAATAAAATACCGCTGGCTTCTTGTATGTTTTTGGTAGATTTTCAACGGTATTATCAATCATATAAAATTCTGATTATCACAAGGTTTCACGTGTTAGTAGCATCAGGGTTAGCATTTAAATGCAATGCCCGGCCTATCTCCACTAAGAGTTGTTTTCATCTGTTTATATTGTAAGTACCTTCACAATAATTTAGCGATTTCTTATTACCTACCAGTCTGCGTACAAGGAGGGTAATATTTTTCGAATATATAATATATACCTATACTAATGACATATTATATAATCTAGACGACTTGATGGATTTTAACTCGTTGGTCGGATTTTAGCTCGGATATATTCAGATTTGTCGTAATCGTCAAAATTTTGTGGAAAGAGTATTATGGGGCTATGACCTCTGTGAATAAAAAAATAAAATAGTAAAAAATAATATATATTTTCGTTGATCAATATTATTGAAAAACGTTTAATTCTAAATTCTACTTATTTCTAATTACAAAATGTATTTGAGATATGTATACAATAAGATGTATATACTCACTAAACTCGTGGAGGAAAGTGGTGGTTAATAGTTATAATAAAACTAAGGAAAATACTGGATCGAATGGTCAAATATTCCAACATTAAATTACTAACAAGTAATTCGATATAATGATTATGGAATAGATTAAGAAAAATAAGAAGACAAAGAAAATGCATAATATGAAAGGGTGTAAAGGGTTTATGGACGTGTTTCTTTGAATATATTTCTAATGACACAGAAAGAGAAATAAACAGAAAGACAGAAAAAGAACAGAAACAAAGAGAAGTTTTATCGGATAGTTGCATGATAAATAGGACACCTTAGTAAAGAATTTCCTTTAAGATGCACTTTCCAGGCCTCACGGAGGAATACGCAAACGGTTTCCACATCTTTGATTTACAAGCAAAGGAATTTTCTTTAAACTTTCAGCAGATACGCTCTCACATAATCTGCTAGTTATTCTCTTGTGGTGTGATGGGTTAATTGAAGTAAAGAAGTAGGTACGTTTACTTGTTTTTTGCCATTGAAATCTTGAATGTATTGGCAGAAATAATAGTATATAAATTGACGCCTTTAGGATTCAAAGTACAAAGCTTTATTCAGCATTGACTCTAGTTATTTTAGGCGATTTATTGGGACGTAAGTCGGCAGACAGAATACGCAGACTACGAGGGTCCGATATGCAGACTCGAGTAAAGGATTTGAATATGAAATCAGATTTAAATTAACATAAACCGGTGTTTGTATCTTTAAGTTTTCGCTGCATTGTTGGATCTGATCTTTGAGATTGGGACATTGATCTCTGAAACTTCGCCTTTATTTGTTAGTATATCTTGTCGTATCTAATTTCGAAGAGATTAAATGAGACTGTATTTTTTATCTGCCTAAATTAATTTCATTGGTAACTTAGTTTATAGTATATTGAAGAAATGGCGTCTTAGTGTTTTGATTAAACCCTTTGGCATCATACTATATCTCTGTTAGATTGTATAGAAGACATCATGACTTTTCAATCATTGAAATTGACTTACAATCCAGTCTTATTCATACATTTATACATATAGTTAAATGGTTCTCTTCATGACTGTGAATATAATATTCGCTATTGGTGTTTGCCGGGATTTTAGTCTGTCGTGTAATGGATTTCATATTTTATTCATAATCTTGTGATATTTGACTCTGTATTTTGTAATATTGATGGTGTTTTACATAATGTAGATACTTTGGTTATTTTTCACAAGTGAAGTGAATGGGAAATAATATTACGGAGCATGAATTCAGAGATGCCACAAAAACTCCCTGGAAAGTTCTAACAAGAGAGCCACCATCTTGTTGGAACACTGAAACTATCACAAGACGCTTGTAATATTATTACCTACTCGATAATAATGGCAGTAATAATCTATAAGAATGGTTGCGGAAAAACCTATTGAAATTTGTATAATCATATTTGTTTTTTCCTAAGATTAATACCGTCAATTTAATTCAATAATTATCATAAAATAATGAATTTAAACTGAGACTTAAATACTCGGCATGTCTTACCGTTGTTTAATTTAATAGAACGAGGTTTTAAAATCAATTGGCCAGGCAAATACTGCATCATAGTGTCGGAATATTATACGCTATGGCGTAAAAAAATTAAATGGGGTCGGAATAAAAAAATTGGCAAAAGGTCAGGAAAGGAATTTGTCGGAAGCCAATCAACCCCAGCCCTTCTAATAAGGGCAGTGACGCGTAATAACTGGTTAGTGACGGAAGGTCCGAAGGGGACCAACGCGCGGTCACCGTACTATGAAAGGGTAAATTAACTCAGGACGACATCGAAAGGGTTGTTGGGATAAAAAAAAATTAAAATATTAAAAAAATAAACCTATAGTTCATAAGTTTTTGGTGTTACTTTTACGGTAGTTATTAACGCGAAATTTTAAAGTGAAAACTTCTTTAGTCGCGTTGAGCGGTATTTTTGGCAGGAGACAAATTTGTAATGTCGCGTCATGACATGCTACGTAAGTATGACGTCAGACTAGCGTCGCGTAGTATAGTACATTTAATATTGATATTTTGCAGCTCATCATACGTTTGATTGATTAATAGACTTTATAAACATGTATATGTATATGATTATTGCTCCGAGTGCCAATAGATTTTTTTTTATGTTCAACAGGTACGCGCTTGGTCACAATCTCACCGGATGGTAAGTGACAATGAGGCCGACGATGTATCGCGCTTACCCACTAGATGCCTGTTCACTCTACAGACATCGCGAGTGAATTCCACTCCTTAACCGTACGTATAATGTATATGGAAGCAAATCGCTTCGTACGAATTACGGGAATGTCAACCACGTAAGTCAAGTCTAGTCGTCCTCTGATGGAATGGGGACGGTGGAATTATATTATGCAATTCCTGTGCACACTCTCCAAAGTGTAACCTATAAAACACTGAGAGACAAGCCACTTTTTGTCGATACTCTAAACTGAACATTCTTGAATCACACAGATATGAAACCCACACTAATGTTAACAATTTAAATATTGTCATTCACACTATAGTTAATATGAGAATTCAAAAGAAAACATATTTATTTCGTTGGTTTGAGTTTTCACTTCTTTATTACTGCATAGACATTTTTATAGCAATCTTATCATTATTATTTACTAGCTGTGCCCGATACTTCGTCCACGTGGAACTTAATGCTAAAACAGTGTTTCGTTTACTGTGTCTTAGATCTCATTTATACATTATATAATATCCTGTTTTTGTAAGAGATTGAATTGCATTTACTTACCTACTCTTTTTTCGTACTTAGCTCGAACCGCCATTCAAATTGCAATAACTTTTGATAGAATGGACCAATTTTAATGAAACAAAGACTAAGTATTAATCAAGGATATGCTTTATGATTTGAGAATATGTTTCATCGTGACCATAGTACTTTACCAGTAATGCATGTACAAACAAACAGACAGACATAAATTTATAAAAAACAATTTTTTTTTACAAAAACCTATAAGTACAGACACGTTAGATTTACATTCTTATAATATGTAATAGATTTCCTAAAAAAATTTACTGACTTTAAGTAATCCCTGTTAAGTTTTATGATTATTGCTTAGCTGCTTAGAAAATTGTAATCATATTTAGTTTAGATAATAGCCGAAAAAAATCTCCATCTGCTAGTAAAGGTCTTAGCAAAGCCAGCCATTTCGGAGATTCAAAAGTCAAAGTCAAAAACTTAATTCAATACATATTTATTCACCCTATAATAGCCTTTTGACAGTAAAACCAGCTTGACATGGTGCTTGAACTTACAACATATTATCTCGGATATACTATTATTTATATGTAAAATAAAAATAAAAATCCTGAGGAAACAAATACATATTACAATAGTTAGTAGTTAAACCATTCTCCTTTGTGAAAATCTCCTAACTATCCTACGTTTTCTTTTACTCAAACGGTTCAGTTATCAATTGTCTATATCGAGAGATGAGTTGCTATAATGATGGCAATACTGAGCCCCCTCGCGCACTCTCCGGCGAATGGTACAAATTATAAGTGATTAGATATATATCTATTGTATTAAAATTGCGTAGCTAAACGTTATTAAATACTTCATTTCATAATTCATTTAGTAAAGTATATGAAATAATAGAATTTCTTAACGGATCTTCTTATAAATCTATACTAATTTTATGAATATCATCTGGTTTGTGACTTTACCTGATGGATGCGTTATCTTTGAAACTGGTAATCAGATTTATAATAATCTTTTTGCACTTTATAACCTAGTTATTTAGAAAGGTTATAAAATATCTAACATCACGCTAACAATCATAGAAGTGGAACTATTACCATAAAAAGTGTAAATAAGAAAGTACGCTAAACGAGATGGAATTAATTAAAGCACTCACGGAAACAAGGAGACTATGTAGTACAGCGAGGTATGACATGGGAGGCCAGGTAGGCCGCTGGATGAGAACTGAGTATTACCAACAACGACCGAACTGTGAATGCCTAATTCAGTATGATATGCCGCGAAGCTCATTCACGTGGTTATCTCCCTAAACGATGGTTGTGTTATACGGGGTTTATTCAAATATATTGCAAACTGCTGACAGTCTATGAGTGGTATCAATCAAGTTAATTTTTTTATGATGGAAACCTTGGTACTGTAGACCTTCTAAGGCATACGAAGGAATTGATTATCTACTTTAACGGCCTAGGTTTCTGAACTGTTTGAAGGTATGGAGAAAATCGTAGTCTGAGTGAAATGGAATTCAGTATTTTTTTCAAATGATGCGGTCCCACAAATATTTATTCAGTTAGATTATCACTGTTTTATCCATCCCAATACAGTATCGTATTTGAGGCTCACGCTCGCTGACCTTTCAAATCTGTTACAGCTGAAGTATAATAACACAAATCTGATACAGGAGAAAGCGGACTACGTTAGTTTAGCTTTGGTACTTTGGGCCACACGATAACTCTTAAGACGGTCATTTGGCCGTAATAATCGGCTAGTGTGGAGTTGAAAGAAACAAGCGCGACGCACGCCCGGCTCTGGGTCTTTATTATCTTTGTTCAGGTGTAATTGAAGAGGACGGGCCGGCGTGTGTCAGACGTACGGGATTCTTTGTTCATTTTTTTTGTTGCTGTAATATAAGGGCTGTAATATATATGGTGTATTGAGATATATAATATTCAGTATGATAAGTATTATCAGTTGTTTAGAGCGAGAGCGTGTCAAAACAAAATATACATAGTTTATAAAAAAGAAATCAAAATATACTTTATGCAATTTAGGTCCTTAGGTCTTTAAACATTAAAATTCGATTAACGTGGTTCTTGAACTCAATATCCGGCAAATGGATGGTGTTTTGGGACTTTCTTATAAAACCTAACACTATACTGAAAACTGTTTTTGGTGTTAGAGTACCTGAAGCATGAAATAACCAATTTGTTATTGTTTCTAGTATTTTAATTATGTTGGTCTTTTATTAGATCCATCTTTTCTAAGTTTTTGCAGACATACATCAGATTATCAAGATTGTATTGGGAGGTTTGAGTTAAGATACCAAGTTCCTGAAACTTAGTCTTTAATGACTCGCAAGGCCCCATATTATAAATTGCTCGAACTGCCCGTTTTTGTAGTAGGAGTGTGGTGTCCACCTCAGCTGCTATCTTCCACCTACTCCTGACATGGATAAAAATAATGGAATACAATTTTATAATTATACTGGATGTGGAAAAAATGACGGTATGTATGTTGTATGTTTGTATGACGGTCGATGGATATAAGAGTAGAGGAAGACCGAAAAAAGGATGGACGGATTGTGTGAAAAATGAGAAGACGTCTGATAGGCGAGCGTGGAAAAGGAAAACATGTTGTGCCGACACTACTTAGGTGGGATAAGGGTAAGAAGATGATGATGACTAGATGTGGAAAAAAAAATGTCGTTGAATATCAGTCAGTCTACATTATGTTAATTCACAAATTAATCCCAAGTTAGTCCTCATGGATCAGAACTACTGCGGAGGTGGCACTCTATGGGAACAGTTGAAATTGAATTAAACATTACGCGCTGATCGCATAGTGCTTGAAAGCAATTCCATTGCGCCGCAATCTAAGTTGTAACTTAAACCCTAAGCCGAAGTTAGGTACCTCGAATGAGGGAGAGCTTTTCAAACTTGCGTATGTTTCGGCAAATAGAGGTTTGGTGCAAAGTAACGGGATGCGTGAATTTACATATCGAATGATTTATATTTTTTTCTAAAGTAAGTAGATATAATACATGCTTATTATAGTTATAGAAGATTGAGTAAATTTGATGTATTTTACTGAAGTAATAAACAATATTTTTCTACAACTTATATTGATAACATTGGTTAAACCATAACACATAAAGATCAATTATAAAATAATTAAAAAATAAACGAGATATATCAAAATAATGTAGTGGATGTACGGAATGTTATAATATCAACAAAAACCTGCAGAATAATTCTTGATATATATATTTATATCTACATATGTTATACGAACAGCATATATTACACCCGATATGTTATTGGCGGAATTATTTTGAGCAAACTTGGATATGAAGTCAATGAATATATGCAGGACCATAGGCCTCGCATCCAAGGAAATACACTTACCTTCCTAAATACCACGCCAGCTCACGAAGTATTGGCGAATATAAATTCCGGGAATCCGCAGTTCTATGCTTTTTTAGAACAACTGCTTAAATTATTTGGATGACTATGATATCACATTTAATATATTGCATCCAAGCGAAGCCAGAGCAACATATTTTTAATATTAAATTTAAAATGGTCACGAAATCCTCAACCCAATAAATCTCAAAATCTCTCTTTTGTCAACGCGAGTTAAGTATTACATGAATTCGATTCAACTCTCTCAGCATAAGAAGCAGTTGTATGAACATACGCTTACAAATCTCTATTACATTTTAATATAAGCATCGCACCCGACTTTGTTTCTCACACGAGATTATAGCCCCTCGTGCGAGCTTAGCCAGCTTCATAAAAAGTTTCCTTTTATGATGTTAAATCCGAGATTGGTTCGCAAACGATGTTTGTTGACGTGTATAATGTTTTTGTTTGTGGAGATTTTGTTGTTCGAGCTTATTTATTTTTAACTAGTTAGTTATGTGTCTCCATACGTGTTTTTTTTTATTGGCTGATATAATTATTTGATAGAATTACTATAATGAACAGTGAGTTGTAGCGACGTAAGTATTATGTAAATAACCTTCGCATTCATTTATCTACACTCTCGTCTATGTCTATGGTTGTAGGCGGCTCTTTTCTTATTCGCTCCAAAATAAAACTGTCTTGGCTCACGTTATGACGTTCTTATATCTATCTATTATACATAAAATAAGAAATCAAATATAAGTTGTCTGTACTTTTTTGATACTTTCTTGGAATAAGTAATAAAATACATTTCAATCATTTTTAGAAATGTCTGTCTATTTGTTTGAACACGCATCATTGCTAAAGTCCTGCGTTCACGATAAACGTCATCAAGAGAGTCCTATCCAAGTATATCCTTGAGTAATATTTAGTCCTGGTTTCATTGAAATCTGTTCACTCTATGAAAAGTTATTGTAATTTTAATGACGTCGCGACTTAGATACAAGAAAAAAGTAGAGAAATAAATGGACTTAATAGATTCGAATGATTTTATTAGTCCCTGTTTTTTTTACATTAGGTTTCACGCGGACGGATTCGCGGGCACAGCTAGTAGTGAGGTGCTTTGTTTTTAGAACCCTATTGTTTGCGTACATTAGGTGAAGCGAAAAAGTTTCAATATGTGCGTTTCTTTTCCCACGCTTCGATGACTCATCGTTTGACTTGCCCAGTGAATTTGTATGGTGGTTCTTAAATGGTCCAGCCCACATCTTTAGTATTCAGACGTAATGTAGCTTTTTACAAGTCGATGAGTACAAAGCATTATCAAGAAAAGCTGAACTGTAAATGCCTGTGTTAGAATGGTACCATGCCGCAACGTTTAGTCGCATGTTTGGCTGCCTACCCATCTCGCTTTTAAAGGCAAGTTAAAAAGCATAGCACACCTAGTTTTATATATTTCATAACGTTTAACGCAGCTCTTCATTTGAATCTATTAATTGACAATAGAGTGACAAATTGAACGTTCCAATTACTAAAATAATCGAGCTATTTAGTATTCGCAACACTTCAGCGCAGGAAACCGGGTTCATTTGATTTCGTAAATCATAATTGCACATTCGTTTTTCAGCGTTTCAACACGCGGACGTGCTCCGAATAACTGAATAACATTTATCGGTTATTTTCAACATTTTAACGGCGCTCTTTAAACGTTTATGGTTATTGAGTTGTTCATTTATATGGTGTGTTTATTTATATGTATTGTTTAATTAATTTTGCCGGTAATAAAAATACCGTAAGAGTTGTAGTACTTGGATCTTCTTGCACTTTGTATACAAAATTTAATCATTAATTAGGTAAAGACCATAGAAAAAATTGAGCTGTCACGGGACGCCTGGCAGATGTGAAACATCGAAATTGTTGAAAACAACAGATTACGACAGGAATTAGCTATTGTATAATGAGAAGATAAAGCATTACAAATTTATTCCATAAAATAATGACTGTTTATTTATTTTATTACATAAATATTCATTTTTATTAAATGCAAAATATAAACATTCAACTAGGCGCAGGCAACTAGCGGCATTTGTCAAAGGGCGCTAGATCGTCAGCACGTGCCGTGTAACACTAGTACAACGAGTGACCGACAAAACAATTTGAATCTCATGTTTATACAGATAGGGTTGCAAATATTTTTGAGTAATTCGTTAATAGTGCAAAGTTTGTGTTTTGCAACGCCACGTCACGCCAAGCTAAAATCAGGTTTACCTACGCCTCTAGATATTTCACATCAAAAAGTTGCCGTTGAAGAGTCGACGTTGGTTGATGTTTCAGTGTGTGTGGGAGTATCACAGAGCTGCCTTAAGCCGCTTCTGTACTCGCTCTACAGGAACGACATCCCGGTTGTCGGAAAGCCAGAGCTTGCACTCTTTGCCGACGATACCGCATAGCTTGCGACCTTGATTAACTTAGAAGAGCTATGACACTTTTACTCAACGCTAATCTCCATTTTATGCTAGATTTACAAATGAAGGACACACGTGTGATTGATTCTTCAGAAGTATGCTTTACAATGGAAAATGGAAATCATTTATCTAGGTGTCATGATTGACGATGAGACCATCATAAGGAAGGCCAAAGTAGCGTCCCTGCCGCATGGGGTCATACGGGAGGCACCGGATTGCCCTCAGTGCCACCGTGCGCTGCGCATTGCGGAGCGCACGCACGTTGGCGGCACCGAGGGCATCAGCCCAGACTGGTGCCCCGTAGGCGGCCATCGCCCGCACGACTCCCATGTAGAGTCGGCGGCACCCGGCGCCCGGCCCCCCCACGTTGGGGAGTAACCGGCCGAGTGCCGCCGCCGCCCCAGAAATTCGCGGTCCGAGCCCCGCAAAGTGGGGCTCGAACCGCCAGCGCCCGTCCAGGGTGAGGCCCAGATATTTCATCTGGGTCCCCACCCTGATCCGGGCTCCCTCCACCACAATGTGAGCCCCAGGAGGTGGCCCCCGCCGAGGCCCATGAAAGAGTAGGGCCTCGGTCTTCTCGAGGGCCACCCTGAGGCCCAACCTCCTGATGCGCCTGACCACGAGAGATGTGGCCATCGTGGCCAGGCGCTCCACCTCCCTCCACTCTCCCCCCCGGGCTACGACTAGGGTGTCATCCGCGTAACATATGAGGCGTGCCCCATATGGGAGCACGCCGCGGAGCACCCAGTCGTAACCCATGTTCCACAGGAGCGGCCCTAAGGCCGACCCCTGTGGAACCCCCCGCCTTGTGGCCCGCCGGACCATTCGCCCGTCGCCGTCTACGTAGGCGACCTCCCTATCCTCAAGGTACGCCTCCAGCACCCGCCGCAGGTAGGGAGGCACTCCGAAATATCGGAGCGCCTCCCGTATGACCCCATGCGGCAGGGACGCTACTTTGGCCTTCCTTATGATGGTCTCATCGTCAATCATGACACCTAGATAAATGATTTCCATTTTCCATTGTAAAGCATACTTCTGAAGAATCAATCACACGTGTGTCCTTCATTTGTAAATCTAGCATAAAATGGAGATTAGCGTTGAGTAAAAGTAGGGAGTGGGGCTCCCTGACGTTCCAACTGGTGCAGGTACTCACCGGACACGGTTGTTTCGGGTGGTACCTGCACTGGATCGCACGCAGGGAGCTGACGGCCGCCTGCCACGAGTGCGGCGCTGAGGAAGATACCGCGCAGCACACGCTGTCTGAGTGTGCTGCGTGGGGGGAGCAGCGCCGCATCCTGGCGGCGGCCGTGGTGGGAACGGACTTTTCGCTGCCGAGCGTGGTTTCGGCCATGATCGGCAGCGAACAGGCTTGGCGAGCGATGGCCTCCTTCTGCGAGGAGGTCATCTCGCAGAAGGAGGAGGCGGAGAGGGCCCGCGAGGCAGACCCTCAAAGTGGCCGTCTCCGCCAAAGGAGGACAGGCAGGAGGAGAAGGCGCTTCGCCCAACTCCTCCTGCCACCGTAGCCGGACCTGAGGGGATGGGCCGGGGGGCCCATCTCCTCATTGTACGGGTCCGGCGGACGAGGGGGGGCAGCCGGTGTGTACCCGGTCTGTCCCTCTATAGGTAGGAGCCCGGCGGTCACCTTCCGCCGGGCGGACCGTGGGGGCGGCTCTACAAGGTTGATTAGCTCGGACGATCCCTTGCCACCCCCACAAAACGGTCTGTCGGTACACCGTGGGGTTTTAGTCCGTGCGACTCGGACATAACCCACCCTCTCCCCCGGGAGGGTGGCGTATCCATAAGGGATTTCCCCACGTTAAAAAAAAAAAAGGCCAAAGTAGCGTGGAGAAATGCGCTCAGTATTCACCTCAAGACTGCTGCTTCGGATAAGGTCAAGTTAACACATTATGTGAGGAACTCAATAATCACCCGCGAGCTGTGGTTAAATAGTAAAAATGACTCCTTGATCAACTTAGCTACAAACGTCTTGCGTCGAGCAAAAACGTTCACCTCTGCAACATATTACTACTATAGAAGAATACTACAGAGGAGGCAAGCAGAATAGATTGCTAATATGAAAGGCTGGAGTATAGTATATGGTGGATCAATATATGAATGATGTTGACGTATGGAAATAACGCCTATGTTTGTAAAAATGTGTATGATATATGTGTATGAAAAGACAAACCAGATCGAATTTCTTGCCGGTTCTTCTCACTGGTTGGGTTGTTTTCCGGGCCGGTGGTAGTTTTGACATTCATAAGCGCCTTCTCAGGGTGTAAATTAAATAAAGTATTTTTGATTTGAGACATGCAGTCTCTGATGAAGAACGATTATTATGATGGCTCAGGTGGGCAAGCTCGTTTGCTAGTCAGACTGAACAATACGCGCTGAGTAAAGCTCACGATGAACGTCAGACAACTGCGGCTTTACCTAAGAGATACGTACGTAGAGGTCGAAGCCAAACATTGTCATTGTTAGAAGGTGCTGTCCAGAAACGACTACCCTACATCGGAACTAGGCGTGAGAATAAATAACACGGGAGTATTCTTGCTTGGGTCGACGAATTATGCATATCTGTACATAATTGTAATGTGGTCTATGAAATAAAGAAAGAAAAAAAAATCGATTATTCACAATGCATTATACGATACAAAGTATAATAAAGTGGATAAATGAAAGATTTCCAGTTCAGAATATGCTAAAGTGCTATAGGAAACACTCAGCGGTGATTTTCGGTTGGAACCCAGTGCCAGTCACAGTACATAATAAATAAAATACAAAGAAAAACTATTAAATCTATACTTTTCTACTAATATTATAAAGCTGAAGAGTTTGTTTGTTTAAACGCGCTAATCTCAGGAATATTATTTAAAATATTTTCACTTTATACGTAAACGACGTCGCGACTTAAATGTAGCGTTAGGTCAAATAAAAATAAAATGAAAATAAGTAAATTAATATAGTATATAAAAGTATATAAAATTAATATAATATAACATGATATATAGAAACCGCGTATCTGCATACATATTCATGATGTTCATTTTCTATTTCAACATATCGTGTAAATGTAAAAATATTCATTTTTTAAATTATACAAAAATAAAAACAAAAAGTGAATCGAAGTATACCGCGTGGTTCTTAAAACTCCGCTACTTATCGCACTCCCAATCTACTACGCTACCTCATTTACTCACTTATGCAACAATACGCGTTCTGTAGCCAGTGAGTTTTGCAATTGCCGTTCGTGACACTTTACCTTTTCTAAATTCAATATACACCCCAGATATATGTTAAGAAGCTTTAAAATGTACTTGTATCTTTCTTTTTAGGATACGTGAGCTTTGTACAGTTCTTTGAATTCATTTAATTGGGCTTGAAGAGATTTTCGAGTGGAAGCGATCGTCCACGATACAAAGTATTGGGGTCTGTCAATGTAGCTTTATAGATATGTAATAGTTGACTACTTATTCAGATATAATTATGGTTAGCAACGGAGATATTGGGAAGTAACTTAGCTACAAAGTATGGAATATGGTTGAAAAACAGGGTCACTTTGTGATCTTTGTTATAGATTTCTGTCTTTTCATTTTTTTTTCTATGTGAAAACAATTATTTTTCTTTTTTTCTGTACTAGGTGAAGTTAAAAACTAAAATTGAGTACGTCACAAAAAATAAGGAACCTGTGATTATTTGGGATATATTAGTCGGGTCGTAATATATAAAAACATTACACCTAAGTTTTTTTTTATGAAGATGGTTTTTATGCTATTTCACTCACTTACCATTCGATGGCGCTGAAGCATATCAACTTCTGAACAGTTCAATCAATCCTTATGAAAATTTGTATCCTTTTTCTATAACTTTACTATTTAAGACAACAATTAGTAATTAAGTACATTAAACAGTAAACGCCTAGTTTTATAACAATGTCTTGAATTAAAAGCAAATTATTATTATTGTGGTTTATAGTTAAATAATATGGATTCAAACGATAGTCCAGACGAATTCCATCTGCCACTTACCGCACCGTTTACCAGTTGAAGCCACTTCACGGCGGTTAAATTTGTATACGAACAGATAACTATGCAGACGGTAATGTCTGGACTCAGTCCATTTGATTAATACCCGTCTACCAACTACTATTTACTAAGAAACTTATTATGGATACTAAACGTACTACAAATGTAATACCCATATACAAACAAACTATGTTAATATCATCTATATCAACATGTAATAAGAATGTTAATCTAGCGTGTCTATATTTTTTCGATTTTTTCTATATTTTTTCGATTTTCGTGAAAAACATATTGTAGATATCTAGGAATAAGTAATAGAATACATTTCAATCATTTTTAGAAATGTCTGTCTGTCTTTTTGTTTGTATGAACACGCATCACTGCTAAAGCCCTGGGTTCACAATATGGTTATATTATCATAAATTATAAAGCATATTTTCGGGAGTAACTTAGTCTTTGTTTCATTAAAATCGGTCCACTCTATCATAAGCTATTGTAATTTGAATGACGGCTCGAGTTAAGTACGAGAGAAAAATAGTAATCTTTAACTAATTTTGTTGAATGCACTAATCTCAGAAACTACTAGAACGATTTGAAAAATTCTATCAGCGTTATATAGTTCATTTCTCGAGGAAGGCTATAGGTTATATATCATTACGCTAAGAACAGTAGGAGAGGAGCACCAATGAAGAATGTTTGAAAAACGGGTTGTTTTTTTCCTTTTAAGCGTTTCCGCTGTGTGTTAGCGTTAGCCCAAAGTAACTATTCCACGCGGACGAAGTCGCAGGCAGAAGCTAGTAAGTAATAAAATACATTTTAATCATTTTTAGAAATGTCTGTGTATTTGTGTGAACACGCATCACTACTAGACTACTGCGTTCACGATAACACCTCATAAAGAAAATTATAAAGCATATCCTCGAATAATATTTAGTCTGTCTTTCATTAAAATCAGCTCAATCTATCAAAAGTTATTGTAATTTTATGACAACGCGACTTAAGTAGGAGAAAAAAGTCGATAAATAAATGGACTTAATACGTTCAGATGATTTTACTCACTGTTTTTTTTCCATGTGGTACCACGCGAACGGAGTCGCGGGCACAGCTAGTATATAATATTCTTGTTGTAAAAATAATTTTGACGTTTACGAGATACCACTTCAGGATATAAACTGTTTTATTGGATTTTATAGTCAATTGTTATTCTATGATAAATCATTTGGCAAGCGACTGTGCCACAGCGTCACATCACAGCCACTACATTAAAAAAAATAGTCTTGTTATTAAATAATTAATTAAAGAATGAATAACGTCTATAAATATTAAATTGAGAAATAAAAGGAATTCTTTGTTTACGCCGCGTAAAATGTTCATTTAGATTATTTAATTCTATAAATGAGTCAGAATAATTCGTATTTTACTGGGAATGTTTAAAAGTAGTTAAATGGGGATGATAATTTACATAAGAACTTTTTTAAAGTTCTATGAAGGTATGTATATATACGTTATGCTTAAAGATCACTATGGAAGTTTAGTAAATAGAAGAGTAAAATAAAGGAGCGAGTCTGCATACACTAAAAAAATAATTTCTAACGTACAAAAAAACCTAATGTCACATAGGTTGAACAACGGAAATAAGTTTTAAAAAAAACCAATTCCTATTTACTTCATTACTGGTGTCACGTATGAAATACTCAATCGCTGCGAGTTAGATGAGTCACGTGTAGGACACGTGTATGTTGATTGATTACAATTATCCCTTGAAACGAAGGGGTTGGACACAAAGGGTTAATTTGGTAGTTATAGTTGAATTACTAGAAATTAATGACTATAAAAAAAAAGAAAATGGATGTGTATTCTTCATCGATGATGTGACAAGCTGATTACTTATTATAATATTTTTGATTATTAATATTTAAATGTTGGAGTGGACATTACTTTGCACTTGCGCCTGGAATTGATTGACACGTCTCACTGCAACAAAAAAAACGTTTGATGTTATTTGTGGGAGGTGTATCTGAAAATGATAAATCTGTAACCAGTAACATAAAGAGCGAAATATTAGTAACTAAAATTACAATAATTAATTAGTTAGTTGACAGTTAAACCTATCGTTGGTTGATACTGTGGCTACTTCTTCTTCTTCTAACTCTTATCCCACCTAAGTAGGGTCGGCGCAACATGTTTTCCTTTTCCACTCTCGCCTATCAGATGTCATCTCAGTGTTCACTCCTTTTATACACATATTTTTCACGCAATCCACTTGCATACTCAAGACTTCTCTAGTTGCATGACAGTTATCTCTTCTCATAACATACTACTATGCTAACCTACTCCTCAACTTCTCTGTCAATAGTGCCATTTTCAAATTTCTTCCGACATAGTAATTCTTAATCGTATCCTTTATAGATACACCACACATCCATCTTAACTATAAAATATACAACTGCAAAAAAATATTAAAACATAATGAAAATAATAGTCGGAGTATCTTCAGATCGATGTTGGCTCTTCCAATACGAGCAAGCGAGCGGGAGACGGAACAGCAACCAATAAATTTCAGGCAGAAGTGCAAAGTAACTTCTACTGTAATATTTAATTATGTATTTTCTTCCTCAATCAAAATGCTATATATTTTTTCTTGTAACTAATATACAAGCGAGCCACTATATTGGGAGTTATAGCTGGTGTATGAAGATTCCGAAGCGAATACAATTACAATGTACAAAACAAGTACATTGAGAGTTTATTTTATTAATTTTTCAGAGTGTATTAAAATTCAAACATAAGATTAACAAAACATTTCATCATGATAATTAATATGATGGTTATTATTTCGAAATGCTATTTCCATTAGCATATTTACTACCGTATCGAGGGTACCGTGGCCAACCCCAGCGCCCAGATAATTGCCTCTGATTGTTACACCGACCCATTTGAATATTGTTAAAGTGTAAATTACTCATGCATAGACAATATTGCTGTATTTGTGGGGTGGTTAGTAGTTGGAGGAATGTTTCTGATAACTCTTAGATAGGAGAAGCTTCGTTTATATCACTCGACCTTTGAGAATGTGCCTTCTCGGTAAAGGAAAGGTAAGGGTATCAGGTTTAGATAACCGAATTAATTTTAGGATTTACGGAATTAAATTATTTATATATAAGCATATATATATGATTATTTGCCCCGACAGTCGTTATCCCGCCCTGATAATAAATAAAAACCTTGACAAATTATATACCTAAACATTCCTCATGAATCATCTTATCTACCGCATGAAAATTTGTGCAGTAGTTTTTTTAGTTTATTGCGAACAGACGGACAAACGTAGCAGAGGAATTCGTTTTACAATATGTATTGATTTATTATTAAAAATATAATAAGATTGCATGTGTTGTTCTCTTGTCCTTTAACATCAGGTGAGATTGTTATCAAACGTTAAAACCTACAAAGGATAAAAATAAAGATATTTAACTTAACCCCAGAAAAACTTCGGTGCTATCAAACATTTATGAAAACTGAAATACAAAATAAAAAGGTATGGAAATTATATAAATCACATCCGTCGTAGAGTGGAACTAAACTATAAATAGTTGCTTAAGATATCTCGTCACCTTTATAAAGCCGCCGTAAATGATAATCCTAAGGGAAAGTTATCCGACAGGTGACGTGTCCTCCGGGAGCCAATTAGAGCGGCGCACGCGGCCGCCCACTGCCGCTCTGTAGCGGATCGGACCGGATTCAACTGGATCTAACCGCACCGAACTAGACTCGACCGGTGTACACTATACCGTGTGGAACGGATTCTGCCAGATCAACTTCGACTGCGTTTTATTTAATCGTATGGCTAAGTAGAACATCTATCTTTTATTATCGTCGATTGATCGATTACTCTATTTGTCGCTGTGAGGTTCAATTTATGTAGAAAATTGCAGCGGACAAAAATTTGTTACTTTTTAGGAGCACACGGGAAGTATGTGCAGGGGAATGAGAGGTACACTTCCCTCGGACGCGAGTAATACCAGCCCCACAACTGAAGTTAGAGCATTTCTTTGATTTCACTTGGTAATATAAGGTTTCATTTGTATTCCGCCACGTCGTGGGATGATCAGCGTTTTATTTAATCGTATGGCTAAGTAGAACATCTATCTTTTATTATCGTCGATTGATCGATTACTCTATTTGTCGCAGTGAGGTTCAATTTATGTAGAAAATTGCAGCGGACAAAAATTTGTTACTTTTTAGGAGCACACGGGAAGTATGTGCAGGGGAATGAGAGGTACACTTCCCTCGGACGCGAGTAATACCAGCCCCACAACTGAAGTTAGAGCATTTCTTTGATTTCACTTGGTAATATAAGGTTTCATTTGTATTCCGCCACGTCGTGGGATGATCATGACCACAGTAGTTATGTGTGTAAATTATTCACCAATAAGTGTTGGTCTAAATCACAACGGAGACTTTAGACTTTAAAACAGATGACAATAGACACCTGGTATCGTGTTTTGTTTCAATTGAAGCAACGTTAGGCTCAGTCCTATTTTGTCCGTACATTTCGTCAACTGACGTAGGTTCAAATGATTTTTTTTTCTTTTTTTTTTTATAATTAACTGTGCGACGTTTGACCTTTGCACACCTCATGTAAAGTGAAGACGAGGCCTAGGATATAACGCGTTCACGCAGTAAATGCACATTCACTTTTCTTTTGAAGATTGCTACATCATATGCTTCAGGAAAAACAGACGCAGGCATCGCATTCCACTCCCTCGCGGTTCGCATAATAAATGACGAAGCGAAGCACTTCGTCCGGATGAAGGGTATGTCAACCGCGAATGAATGGAGGTCTGTACGGCGTCTGGTAGCCCTGAGATGAAATGGAGACGGTGGTATTAGTTGGTGCAGATCTTGTTCTTAATCTTGATCTTTAACCTTCGGTGAGAACAAACCTAATAAAACTATAGTTCTTAGGTACTGATTTTTCTAATACCCATGTAAATAACTATTACCTTTAAGTTGAGAATCTATATCCAAGTACTTGTGCCTATATTTTGGTAGCTGTATTTGACATTTGATATGACGTGAGAATGTGAAAGGATAAAATATACAAATCCAGCTTCTCGCTCCGGGTTCACACGGATGTACCTATTAATGAAAAAAATGAGACAAATTAATGAAATAAAATGCCAACTCAACAACTGATCGTTACCTGTTTCCGTATGATTTTTCACACTTTTTTTTATAAAATATCCTCGTCGTGATAATTACAAACATAATAAAAAAATAAGCGATGCGCGTATATACATTCGGCAATTTATTTATTTATTTACAATTGTGGATAAAGCAATAGTCAACAGTCCGATGAATAATATAATAACAATAATAGAAAGGAGTATACTAGACTACAACGCTTTATCACATCGATACAGATTATACTATTAATAATAATCGAAAATTAAAATTATATAACAGTAAATATTGAGTAAATATTAGACAAAGAAAAATATAGAACAAAAATAAATGAAAATTGAAAATGGATACATTAATAAATACTAAAATTATCGTATGGAAAAGAAAACGAGGTGACAAATATAATTAAGAATATTGAGATACAATTTTTTACTAAATGTTGTTTAAATAGTCATGGAACAAAATGTGTTTGACTGTTCTTTTAAATTTAATAGCTTGATAATCGAATATGTCATCTAATGAGATGTGCTTGGATGCGAGCTCATTATATAAACGAGGCACACGTACAATTGGATACTAGTAAGAAGTATCTTTCCTGTAAGTAAAATGGGTGTTAAAATTTAGAGTCTCGAATCGACTTAAATTGATTTTTAAATTTGTAGATTAAATAGACAAAGCTTTTGAGTATAGATTAAAATGTGTTTAAATTCGGTATTTTATCGTGTTCACACGTCATATTTAAATAAATCTAAAATATGGTTAGGAAATTTGCAAACTTGTTAGCCAACTTTACGTGCAAATTGTAGGTGCATTCAGCCCCACGTTCGGAATTCGGAACTTTGGTAACTGCCCTTCAGTGTTTACTCACTGAAGCGAATCGAAAATCATTTACAAAATATCTACCTAACAATTAATTTGTTTGGGTTTTCAGCTTCTACGCTCTTTATAGAACAACATGGTTCATTAATCGATTTATATAAATAATTTAAACAAGGCTATAAAATTATTTTCATTAATGTATCATAAATAAAATTATAGTATACTAGCGGGTCTGGCAGACGTTGTCCCGCCCTGATATATTATACCTAAACCTTCGTCATGAATCACTTACTTACGTACTGGTGAAAACCGCTTGAAAATTCGTTCAGTAGTTTTTGAGTTTATCGCGAACAGACAGACAGACAGACGCGACAGAGGTCATTTTTATAATATGTAGTGATAATAGTTTTTGTATGTGTATTATGTATGTAATTTTTTCATAGTGTATAAAACCTTTAAAAAACCCACTGCACAGCCGTAGGCCTCTTCCCGAAGGAAAATATTGGTATAATCACCACGCCAGTGTCAGTCCTGAAATTTATTTATGACAACATATACCTACTAAAACAGTCACGGAAGAGCCCTATGTTCGATGACTAGTTTCTACCAGCAAGCCAAATTTTCGGAAGAATATATAATCATTAGTCGATTCTCGTTCTAAATAAATTAAAAAATGGGTGCTTAATATTTGATCTAATTATCTAGAGAAAATAAAAGTGATATACACTCAACATCAGCTGATTTGCGCAAAAACGAACTGGAGTAATAATAAGGAAAGCAATGAATCACACACCCTACCGCCTAGTAACGCCTGATAAGCAGTTACGTAATGATTAATCTTGAAAAGCGTCCCTGTGATGTTGTTAATTGAACCTAGATGTGATTTTTTACGTTTAAAAGTATCGTTTCCTTTTAAAAGTTTTAGAAGAAATTTAATTAAAATTCTCTCTGTTGTTTATTAGTATTTGATTTGATATTATTATTTTATGTGTTAAATATGACCATAAACTACCAAAGGATGGAAGGCTATAAAACTTTAAACAGTCACCTGGTATATTCACGTAAAGATCTGAAAATACACATAAAGACCAACTATCATCAATTTTGATTGCTAAGCTTACATTACAGGCGCTATAAGTAAGTGTTACCAATCAAATCAAATCAAAAATACTTTATTCAGTTTAGGCCCTAATAAGGCACTTATGAACGTCAAAGACTACTACCGGTTCGGAAAACAACCCAGTCATCGAGAAGAACCGGCAAGAAACTCGATCGGGTACATTTTTTTTAACATATATTTCTAATACATTATACAACAATGCTATTAGAGGATGCACAGAGAGGAGTCAATTCCAGACATCACTATCATTCACATACTGATCCACTCTATAATATCCTTTTGAAACTAAAACCCTTTTGACATGGCGCTTAAATTTACAGTCCGGCAAATCGGTAACATGCTTTGGGACTTTGTTGTAGAACCTAACACTATTACCTAAAAAACTATTACTGGTTTTGCTAAGTCTGAAACATGGGACCACCAGTTTATTACAGTTTCTAGTATTTAGATTATGCCGGTCTTTAAGTAAATTCAGTTTCTCAAAGTTTCTCCGGATATACATTAAATTATCAAGAATGTATTGGGAGGGCAGAGTTAAGATACCGAATTCCTGGAATTTCGTTTTTAATGATTTTATATATTGCCCATATTATATATTGCCCGAACTGCCCGTTTTTGTAATAAAAATATCGTGTCTACCTCAGCAGCCGTACCCCATAGCAGAATGCCATAAGACATTAAGCTATGGAAGTAAGAGAAGTAAACTAACCTAGCAGTGGCAATATCTGTAAGCTGGCGAATCATACGTATTGCGAATGCAGCGGAACTTAATCTGCTCGCCAGTTTTTTAATGTGAGGGCCCCATTGTAATTTAGAATCTAATGTAATTCCCAAGAATACAGTATTGTCAACTAACCCTACTAAATTCCCTTCGATCTTAATTCTACTATCAACCTGTCTAACATTGGGTAATGTAAATCTTATACATTTCGTTTTATCTGCATTTAGCAATAGGTTATTTAACGCAAACCAATGACAAATTTCACTTAAAGTATTATTCAGATGCCCGACCTCTGAATCTATCCTTTTCACTTTAAATATTAGAGAAATATCGTCTGCAAAAAGCACCATGTCAGCAGAGTTATTAACCACTAGCGGTATAGTACATATATAACAATAGAATCAATCAATCAAAAAATTATAAAAAAATGATAAAAAATGATTAGTTTCTTTTGTATTCACGCAACTACCTAAATGGGTGCCATTTTTGAACTTTCTAATCTGGAACTGGGTTAGAATTTTGGTCTATAGGTCAGTAAGTGATAAAAATGACGACGTTAATATTTAAATTACTATTTGATGTGTCATTATAAAATTGGGAGCACATATATACCTTGCAAGTTTCAATACACAAGCCGAATTTGACATGTTTTTGTGAAATAGTTTGAGATATGAGGGTGTCAAAAGTTGCTCCAAATGGTTCGTGTAATAATAAACATGGTCGCACGCGCTCATCATTCAATCACATTACAATCAAAGTGAAAAAATAGGCTTTCAATTATCTAATATCCCTTTAAAATAAATAACTAATGAAAGATCAATAGTTATGAAGGCAAATTCCTTCTATTATTTTCACCAAAAGGGTGAATTATAACAAATTTTACATATTTACTACATTTAACAATATCATAGTTAAAGATGATAATAAGTATATGCATATATTTATTTTTTGATAAACTATAAATAATAGTTTAAGATATATATTTTTTAACTTGTGCAAGCTCTCCAGCGAAGCCGAGTATTAAAATAAACTTTACGATATTCATGTACATCATACTTTCATTAGATTTCATGAAATCTACACTGTATGTTATAGGTGCCTTGAAATACTGTAAGTTGAACGTGTGGGAGAGAGATAAATGCACACAACTCTATATGGTGGAGGGAGAAGAATATATTTATCGTACTGCGTAGTTAGATGCACGATCGAATGCACCGGCTGGTTGTAACGACAGCATATTCATTTATATTATTGAATTCGTTTTATAACTTCGCTGTTTTATGTATATTAAAATACAGTTTGTAGATAAAACTTAAAAGATTGTTAATCCGAATGCACTAATTACTCAAATTACCGGTCAGATTTTTTAAAACATTTTATATGATATTTATTACGAAATGTTATAGGGTTTACGTTACAACCCTTAACAGTGGAGCAGTTGTCATATAAAGTGCGTGACAGAAAATAGGAACTGTTAAATGAGAGCCGAATATGTTTTATCTGTTCGATGGATATCGTGCATTACCGATAAGGACCGGACTGTGAATGCTTATGTCAGCGAGGTACTTAATCGCATGGCTTAGTTGCCTAATGGGCTCCCTACAGAATTACATCCCTATACGGAATTGGTATTAGCTTGCGTAGTTGCATTGGCAGCGATACAAAATTCTAAACATTAAATCCAAATAAAACCGTACGGCACGATTAGGTAAATGATATAACGCCGATTGTACAGTCAATGATTGCTTATACATTTTAGTTTTAAGTATAAACCGAATTAGTCATACTAAGAAAATTAAGAAATCATTTGAAATATCCATATTCTTATCTTCAGTTGTAATTAAAGAGTTTCCATTTAACATGAATTATTCACCAATCATTATTTATGGATAGTATCATCAGCCTGTAAGAGACCCACTGCAGGGCCATAGGCCTCTTCCCGAAGGAAGGTATGGGCATAAGCTCCTCACAATCAGCCCACGACTTATTGGTGATTTAAAACTCTGAGAAATCCACAGTTCTATATTTTTCCCACATACAGTGGTACTACAAGAACATTTCAGTTCAGGTTTCCTCACGATGTTTTCCTTCACCGTCAGCCGATAGTGTTACCAATTTATGGATAGTGTGGAAGCATAATTTTGTAATGGTTCAGGTTATGATTCAATTTCATAGAATAAAGGGCGCGATGGAGTCAAGTAGCACATTTCATGTGTTAAAGATTATACGATCAGTCGACGGAACATATTCGTTTTTTAGTACGGGGACGAGTAGAATAAAGGGATAAAGCTTAAGAATATGCTTAAGGAGGTTATCTCTATAATATATAGATATAATAATTTCTACGCTAGTGATGTCGACCATTTCGTTAATAGGTAATTATCATTGTAATTTACGGGCGACAAACGTCTCGTGAAGAAGTTTTAACACACACGTTATTACCTCTAATTTTACGTGTTAACTAAATAGCGCACACTCATGTTAACTACTCAACATTCCATGTGGTATTTAAATTAAATACGACCCAAATTAATGTAATTTTGCTAACGCTACATCCATACACGTGTGGCCCAAACGAGCCTTATAATGAATGGCCGTCGCCTACCGCCGTATTTCAACGAATTAACAAATGACCTCGTGTCAGAGTGAACGCGGCGCGCGATTTTTCTGCACACCGTGCACGACCGGCTGACGTAGGTGCGGTTACATTGTGCGCCTATGCTGTTTATGTCGGGCTTGTGTTGCATTCAGACGTTTCAACTAGTACCTATTAGTCTAGATTTAATAACATATCGTTGCTCTGTGATCAAGAGTAGCTCTGAACTTTTTAGTGTCAACCTGTTTATAGCAACACTTATTGTCTATTTTTCATCTATTTCTATCAAGCAATTTATAAGTAAACAACTACCTATAAATTCCTTGATTTCTAGATACAAATGCAAATTTAATTTAATCAAAAGTCCATCACGTATCTGCGGAAGCATGTAAAAAGAACGGAACCTAATTTTTCTCAGTTCTCTCTAAGTTCTCTTAAATAATCAGAGACAGTTTTGACTGCTTCTTCGTTATCTACAATTTGTACTTTTCTAATGATCTGCAAAAATCATTATTCAACGATTCCGGTTAAATGTCTTCAGATACATTCATAAAACATTACCCTATAATAAATATGTTAGCAATCTCAACAGAAACAAATTTTGACGAATAAATTCTTTGAGAGTAAGACTTGATCACTACACCAGATCACAAATGGAATAGTGATTTTAAATAAGGTACCTCCCGCTAATTCGAGACAATCTTTCGAGGCATTCTTTCAATCAGTTAATAAATTAAGTTAAATCTACCAAGATCTTCTCCAGAATATCAGTAGTCTTATATTAAATTTACCTTCGCCAAAACTGACCAGACATTTGTTATTTTATTGAGTATACGGGTATATAGACGGGTGTCTATTACACTGTCTATTTTAGGTTATTAATGAAGTTGTTATTTTGTTGTAATACACAAAAACATCCTTTGATGCTATTCTTGCATGCATGCATTCTTCCTGTTCGAGAGCTGTCAAATTGCTCCAATCAGGATGAGAGAAAATAAAACAAACACTTTCGGTATATTTACTATTTAAATTTAAATAAAATCTTAATTAATGCTGAGAAACATTTATTCAGGTCCATAATAGACACCATTGAAGAGCTCATGCACCTCATTGTCTTGTTCTATAGTTATTATGAAGTAGAATGGACGATCAGCCGTGAATTCTAATAGTCCAATACCTGGACCCACCCGTATACGATTCAAAGTCTCCGGGTCTGTGAAAGAAGTTGAATTTTGCATAGAACTAATAATTACTGGAAAGTAAATACGTGCGTAAAATCCATTGCTTTCCGATGGAGATGGATGTTAACATCAATTAAAAATACAAAAGAGAAAATAATATCAAAAGTTAAAGACGAAGTTAGATGTATTATATTCCTTTCACAGACCTTAAATAGGGAGGTAGCTACAAGTGCAATTACTGTATTATACAAATATGTTACGCAAAATATTCCCTAATTAAGTACATACATTAAGTACATAAATTAAGAACATATATTACTAGTAGAACTTACTGTACCGTGGGAAACCAACATTCCTAAAGACCACACAATCAGTTAAATAAATATTACGATCTAACTAATGAACTTAATAAAAATGGCTATGTGGTTAATTTATACGCGGTAGAAGTAGGAGCGAGAGGTATACCAGCAAAATCTCTCTATAACCTTCTGAAGGATCTTGGCCTGTCGAGAACTGCAGTAAGTTCTATTTTAGAACGAGTATCAAAGGCTGCACTAACAGGTTCCTACCAAATTTGGCTAGGCAGGGCGGGAAACTCGAGCAGTGAAGGTGAGCGTTGATGCGCATCTCAAAGGGGCCTCCTTAAACCTACACCTGGGTCGCAAGTCCTGGGAACTGCTCTGAGTTTCTCCCTCGGCCACACGATAGACCCCGCACCCGCACGGTGAATCCATGTAATGCTAAGAAGTTCGTCTCATTTCCACAGGAAATTTCCCTCTGGTATCGCAAAGTTGAAAAGTAATACCTCCTTACTTTATGTTTTAAAGAATCTACCTTCTTTCATTTCATGTCTCGATATACCCATTTCATCGATTTCCAAAAATACTTTCTGTTTGGCTTTATCTAAACTTATGTTTTTTGTTGTGCCATTCTTCTTTAGTATACCTTCGAGACCTGACGAATTTACGTCGAAGATCTTTTTGACACCGATCTAGAAATTTAACAGATTTATGATAAATTTTGAGGCTCTTTGGAATTTTGACTTCGTGGAATTTTGAGGCATATACTTTATTTGTATTTTTTAATCATGATCTGTATTTACACTTGTTATTTGTTTTTATTGTCATCATCATCAGCCTTCAATATATTAATTGCAAGCCTATAGACCATTTCCTGAAGAAAGTTATGAGCATAATCGCAATGCCAGCCTACGACATATTGGCGAATTTAAACTCTGAGAAACACGGTTCTACGTTTTCCCATATATATTGGTTCTATAAAAACATTTCTCAGGTTCAGATTTCCTCACAATGTTTTCCTTCACCGTCAGTCGATAGTTTTACCAATTTAAATTAGTAAATGTACGCGAATTCCCAAAAAAAATGTTGGTACATGTCAGGGTTTGATTCTGCCGACATCGGATTGATATTCTCTTTTATTATTATATGTTACTACTTATTTTACCTTTTTAAGATATTCGGTCCAATCCACATATGTCTTTATTTTGAACCTTGGAAAAGATACTGTCAGGCGTTTCCAAGACATCAGCTTAATACAGTGTTTTAATAAATCCGGATTTTTATACAACTTGGTTAAGAATTCAGGTAGTCCTTGAGCACTGTTGGGTACTACGAACGTGATAGCTGTACCAGGACTTCCAAAGTTCACTTTCATCATCTGCAACAGTTAGCTATATTATAAGTCTTGATTGAGTTAACTTACTTCTAGTTTATCAGTTTCCAAATAAACTGGTCAATACTTAAGCTCTAAGGGTTAAAATTTTATTTTTTTACCAATATAGTAAATTGGAAAGAACAATTAACACCTTAAAATCGTTAACATCATCTTCATAGTATAGATATTCATCACTGCGTTTCATCATGGGTATCATAGAAATCTTCTTGTTGATAAAATGGAATTTTTTGTTTGTCGTATGTCTTACATCGAATGGAAATTCCCAGGTTCCCTGTAACAATTGTTTTTATTAGACCCCAAGAGCCAATTTTTTTATTCATTGCGTATGAATAAAATATATTATTATAAATAAGTACAAATTGGTGTATTTATAGGAAGAAATATACTAACCAATGTTCCTAACCTGATTCTTTCACTTCTCTGATGACACTGGACATTCTTTCACTTCTCTCTAAAAGCTATATTTATATTAACTCGTACAGAGACGCGTGCGGTTTAGTGATTGAATTAAATATGTATATTATCTATTAAATGGGTGTAAGAGGTATCGAGTGGGGTGTAAGGGGTGTCGCATAACATCATAAGACTTGAGACACCCAAGCCCAACTGCACCTGCACGTGGTGCACCCTGCTGAATAGCGAACGAGGCAATGGCGAAAGCGGGTGGTAGGGTTTTACACCCCAACTGGGTCGCAACCACCATGTATATGGCGAAAAAGCCCGTCATGGTGATTCGTTTCTGCGGGTCACGTTGCGGGATCAGCCTCTGCATATCTGGCTTTTCGCAGGCTGGCATAACACTGGCGACCGGCGATGGATAGTGTGTCAGTCGGTGGTCGCCATTGTTTTTGGATTGCATTGTGCTTACCATCAGGCATAGTGCAGTTATTTTGCCATGCTACAATAAAAAAAAAGAAACCTATTGATATAAAAAAAACCCAAGATACACATTTAACGTCTCACAGCCGGCACACAAAAATAGGTGCATAATTTTGGATTATGCAGTTATTTCAAATAGTCTCGCGTCGCTTGCGTCCTTATAAAAACAACTTTTAATCATTCAGCTAAGGTTGAATTTGTCATAAGTTTATGGCATAAATATAACTACGTATGTATATTGGGGTGTTTTTACGGCCGGTTTTGAGCGCTACTTCTATCAGAGACTGTGCGTCCAACCCAAATTTTTATATGTCAATGATTAAAGCAGTTCTATTATTTTTCTTATTATTGTAATTAAAATTTCCTATTTTTTACTTATTATCTATATACATTTTTTTTCGAAGCAAATAAATCTATTTGACCTTGAGATGAGCAGCGCTGACTAAAATCATAGTTGTATTCTCGTTTATATCTTCCAAAGTGAGAAGATCTCTCAGACGTCTGTAAGTTGTTGTTTCAACCTGAAGAATAACCCTCAAAGTTTATCACATATATAGTCTCATAAACACTTTTTCCACATTTTTCAATTAATTTCTTATCTAGCATTAAAGCATTATTGAAATAATAAAAATATTTGATAGTCTTATTAGGTGGGTTGCAATAATAGTAAGTAATAAAATAAGTAAAGTTGGGATTTAAAATGTAAGATAAAGAAATAAATTATTTATTTATTAAAATCAATTTACTGGACTTAGAAATGCATGAAACCGTTGTTTTTACATCCCAACTTTATTTTCAGAAAATAAAGACTATAATTTACATTAAGTATACCTTAGGAGCACTAATTATAATATTAACAAAGTTATTATAGTCAACTGGTATAGCCGGGCTTTCTATTTTTATTTATCTCCTCTTAAAATTGAGGACTTCTTATTACCAAATCGTAATAGGCATTATGGTTTATGAATTGAATTAGATGTGCAGGCATAAGGTACCTCTTAAATCAATAGATTATACCTACATAAAAAATTGAGAAAATTATCTAAATGAATACTACTTAACTTTATCTTACCCAACGATTAATAAAAGACACTGCACTCTTAGGTAAATTAAACCCAACTTTATCTATTTGCACCCCATATACTTCACTTGAATTTGAGATGAAATCTTGTTTTATATCATCAGTATAGTTCAAATATATTTTATTCACTAACAATAGGTCTGCTTTTTTGAGTGGCTCCATCATATATTTTATGTTCATGTAACAATTCTGAATCTAAAAAGATCGATATGGTTTTTAGAAGAATTATATGAACCTTTACCTTTTATAGGACACTTACATTACTTGTAATTAAAGTACCGTTAGCTTACATTCATGTACGTTTTAAATTAACGGGACTCGCACTATATCTTTTGAGGGAACCTCGCTGTTCGCTGTTTCTTCGTCGTGGAATTTAGAGGCGAGCACCTTTGCGTCGCTTACAACTTATGGGATGAGGCAAAAAGAGAAATGCCAAGCAACTCAACCAGAACATGTTAACCGTCGAGTTATTAAACCTCATTTGGCTAAGGAGATGGCAAAACATTTTTACTTTCCGATGGATGAAGGTGCTTTTGGGACATATCTAATTCGGCAGTTACTGTGTGAAACGCGCCTCATCGTAAACTAATTGCAACGAAATGGCCTCATCAACTCCTAACTGTCGTTAAGTCGATTGTCGAGAATGAAAGACGCTAGGATTCTGCAACTTCATACTCCGACCAATTTATGCTCGTAAAAGAGATAGTAAAGAAGATAAGGCAGCAGAACATGAACCTTCTCTCCCGTTGTTGATAAAACTCCTGCCACAGTATGATTGGTATGAGGGTAATGGGCGTGCGCAAGTATGTCATCCTTGCAACGATTTTATAGGATCGAGACGGGATGCGTACATGTTTCACGTGTTCGTCCAGGGTTGTGTATAGAAGCTTCATGATCGCAGAAGTACACCCCTTATATTGAATCCAGATCTACTGTTTTTAGCGGACGAGATGTGAAAACAGACCCCGCTTCGCGGCCAAGGTGTGATCGAGGAGCAACGTAGAATTTTCGTCAGTAAGAATTTAGGATAATACACTATGTGCTGTCTGGCGGAAGGCATGATTATCCAATATGGAACTTCCTCACGTAAAAAAGATCACAAATTATTTAGCTAAGACGCTAATGAAAGATGTTAGTCGAAGATTATTTTAAAATATATATACATATCCTAAGATTTGAAAGACCTATTTGAATTATGTGATCTGGAAAGAGATTAAGTTTCTGAATTTCTATAGGTAAATAATTACATTCTGTATTACTTACCATAGACTCTTTGTTAAAACCTAAAACAGATAATAATTCTTTCTTAGCATCCCCTTCCGCCACTGATGCCAATTTACACAGAGGAAGCTTTACTGCAAATGTAGAAACGGCCGTGCTTTGATTGGTTATAGTTCTTAATACTTCCTATAAGTTAGCAAAAATAATTAACGTATAATTAAATTATTAACAGTATTATATTTATAATATGTTTACATATCCACCACCTTTCTTATAACTATGATTTGTGTGAATAGATTTAGATGAAGTTTTTAATAATCCCACACACATTATTTTACGTGAGTTCGAGGCTCAGCGTAAATCTGACCTTGATACCAAACGCCACCAATTAAAGTCTCGCCCACTTGCCGTCATAACATATCACTATGAGGATGGCGTACTCACGTTTCCTAAATGTGCATGGTGTTTCGCCACGAAGATAGGCCAGCGCCATTTCTCATATTAGGGGTCCAAGTGGTCGCCATGATCGAAATCGGTCGGAACAATCATCGTCATGCTCATTTTACACACACATATAGGTTAAGTAAGTGGATTTTTGTATCATTGTTATTTTGAAAATAATTATATAAGTGTAAGGAGATTAATAGTTGGAAACAGGACATCTAGATTATTATAGCCTTTTTAAAGGAAAATTGTCAGTATTACGACATGCCGTTTATTGTCTGCGTAAATTCAAATATTATATAATTATGTTTTGTAACGTATCAAGAACTTACGTCAATTAAATGACTCTTTAAAACCTCCTTGATAAGTGAGTAGATATGCTAAGTATCAGATTAGAACTTTCGAAAACTTAGTGAAGAAATTGAATTCCTGAAATATTATAGTAGATAAAATAGTCTTACGTAAATAAATCAAAGATTTTTTTTTACCAGGGCCAATTTTTTATGAAGATTGTTAGTCACTTGATATGCAAGCCCGAATCCACAGAGGTATAATGTTAATGCTAGTGGCGCTGAAAAATTCAAAACAGCTTTGCAATAGTGCATTGTATTTGTTGGCGCTTAGGTGAAATTGAAGTCTAAAAATGACAAAGCATTAATATACGATCACAGCATTTATTTTTGAAGTGATGACTTCTTTAGGCGCGCAGGAGACAAATGTATGTTTTCGTGTCATGACATGCTAGTAAGCGTGACCGACCATATTGCGCTTGCGTCAGACTAGCGACCCGTAGTATAGCAGCCCATGTACACCTAATATTTATATTAGAATTGTGCAGCCCATCATATGTTAGATTATTTCATATATACTGTATATAATTATTGCTCCAAGTGCCAATAGATATCAAAACCAAATTAATAATAAAAATGTCAATTTCCAAATTATGAAATTCACTATAATTAATTTATAATTTCGAAAGAGAATACAGTTATTTCATTGATTTAAATTTTCACTTCTGCCGGCAGTCCTTGGACTGCCTCAACTTTTTTTATTTTCACACCTACCTTATTACCTAATTACCTAACTACCCACCTTATTACATAAATACCCTATATACTAAAAACGAGGGAACAGTGATTGGAAGGCGAAGGCGTCTCGATAGTACAGCGAAAATAATAATTTTCAAAGTCTTTTGTTCTTCCCGAGATGTACAATAATTTTGGGTAATATACATTTAAACAACTTTAGTAATCAAATAATCGAAGTTATTTAATAAATGCATGAAGTCCTTAATGAATTAATTAAGCTTTGGGAATGAATACAGCATTACATTACTAAGAATTACAAAATGTTATTAATATTGATTATAGAATCTAAAAAATAACTTCTTCATAAGGTTTCATAAAAGAATACGTAATGTAAGGAACTTACATTTACTGTTATTCATGTTTCAGTGCAAATGTTTATTGTGAGCACTTGCAAAACTCGCATTACACAATGCTCGATAATGGTTATGCAATAAATATAACCCCGATTTATTGTTATGGTTATTTTTATAAATTATTCGTGGATAAGAAAGTTATATTTCTTTTAAAATATTTTTATGTGTATATATCTTGTAAGCATAGCATCGGTACACATGAAGTTAGATTTTTAATTAAAAATACTACAAGTACGGCGTTATAATATCATGTGCTTAAGTAATGTACGTTTCAATTAAGAAGATATTTATCAAACCGAGATCGTGCTTCGAACTGCACTTGTTACTACAGTAAAAAAATGTAGGTACTTTAAAAAACACTAACAAGTAAAAAATATATTCTTTGTTATATAACTGGGCATGAATTGATAAAATACATAGAGTTTTATTCAAATTTTATTATTTATTCAGGCACACAGCCTAGCCCTTCACTTATGTAAATCGACACTTTAATTTAAAATACAAAAATTAAATAGTTTAATATATTCATACACATATAAAAACAAAGTATATTTTGTGTTATAGTAATTTAATATATTAACGTATGTAATAATGTTGACAATTTAATAAAAATTGAGCCAGCACAAGGTCTGACGACAGAAGCGAAAACTCAATATGGTGGAATAACTGTTATCTATTACATTTTAAAATGAATTACAGTGTGATTTGTTTAAATTTTAAAATGAATTATAGTGTGATTTGTTTAAATTTCATATCTTGTATATTGAAATAATTAACATTAATCTGGTTTTTAAATTTATTGGCACACGGAGCAATAATTATATACATTCTTATAAAGTTTATTAATCAATCAAACGTATGATGGCCTGCACAATATCAATATTGCATGTACACAGGCACCTATACTACGCGGCCAAAAAAAAACCTTCAATGCAACTAAAGAAGCTTCCACTTAAAAAAAAACAAATATAGATTATAGTAGCAACCAACTGCGACTTCGTCTGTGTATAAATTATATCATAAAACTAGTAGCGATTTATTGCAAAATGATTAGTATAATAACCTCTTCAATTAAGTAAAAAAATACTCGATAATCGGTTAACTATTCAGAGTTCATCAATATCAGATATATCACCATGCATTTTAATATGATTTTGTTTCTGACAGTACCATTTTGACAAGTACTGAATGAAGTTGGTACTGTTGCAATTATCTTCTCATTTGAAAAGAAAGTAAATTTTATAGTGACATACACATGTCTAATCACATGTATAATATGGAAATTTATACAATTTATACGAAGAGAACACACGAGTAGATAGTAAAACAGTTTCAATGCATAAACTCAATATGGAAAGCGGATAAGAGATCCTTTAAAAGATGATAATGTACTGGAAGTGTTCTGCGCGGGGGCGCTTTGACGGCGAATCAAATAAGTCGCAGGCAGAATAGTAATAAAATTGAACTGAGAGCGTCTCGCGACACCGGCCTGAAGATTTATCGGATCAGGCTTGGGGTGCACTGGGCTGCATCGCTTGCGTACTTTATGTTCATCTTTAGACTGACTGCGCTTTGTAAATTTTAATAATTAATTAACTTAACTAGTCCGTAAATATCACAATACATATCCTAACTTACATATAACCTATAATAATGTATATATAAAGCCGATTATCTTCACATTTTTTTAGTTTGTAGCTATTAACGAGATTTAGTATAATTTTTTTTTCTTTCTTCTTATCTGCAGACTCTCGGTCCGCACCATTTTTTTGCTATCGATTTATTTAATATGTAAGTTAAAAATCGTATTTGTGAGCATCTATTGGGTATATATATATATATTTATTTAACTATTTTAGACGTCATTGCCTTTATGGCGGTTTCATTCCGGTCCCCTATCGCTATCTTTAAGTTATAATCCACAATATGCCGCGCCGGAACGTCCATAGCCCTATGGATGAACCTACTAACTGCGTCATCAGTCACGTGGGTATAGTAGACACAGGTGTGGGTTGTGTCTGGATATTGCCACTATAGCATGTGAAACACTATCGTGGATTTGCATCCTTCTGCCCTTTGTTTGCATTTTTGTAGGTGGTAGAGCCACGCTGAAGCTATTACTGGTTTCAGCATGAATGGGCCGGCTCGTCCGGGGTAGTACCACCCTCTCACAGAAAACTGACGTGAAGTAACAGTGCTTACATTGTTGCGTTTCGTTTGGTCAGTGAGATCGCCGGAGGCCCACCTCCCCCTCCCCCCCAAACATGAAAGCGGCTTTAAAGGTAAATATACCCCAGGGGGGTACCAGCACGTCCCGTGATGGAGAATCCCCCCCTGAGCGTTCTTGCTCAGGCTGCCCCTCGTACTCTGGGGAGGGCAAAAAACCGCTTGTCATGGCGAAGGGCAAAAGCAAACGTAAGTTTACGGCACCCCCTCCCACGTTTCGCGTGGACTTTTGCAACATAAGGGGTATCCACTCAAATATCAACTCCGTCCACCACCACCTTGAGACGGAGAGGCCGGCCTTGCTTTTTCTAACGGAGACTCAAATATATTCCCCTGCAGACGTCGCCTACCTGACGTATCCCGGCTACAAAATTGAGCATGCTTTCGTGCCTCGGGCTGGGGTCTGCGCGTTTGTCAGGGAGGATATATGTTTCCGTCGCCTTGCCAATCTTGAAGGTAAAGAGTTTTCACTACTGATACTCCGTGTGGACTGCGTCGACCATCCACGCGTCTATGCATGTCTCTACCGGTCACATAGCGGTAATGCCGAGACGGAACGCCTCATGGAACACGTTCAAATGGCGACTGACATAGCTCTTCAACAAGTCCCATCCGCTGAGATCGTGGTTCTTGGCGACTTTAACGCCCACCATGCTGAATGGCTAGGCTCACGTACCACGGATCACGCGGGGAGATCTGTTTTCGACTTTGCTCTGGCGTCCTCCCTAACGCAACTGGTTACCTCGCCTACGCGGATCCCAGATGTGGAGGAACATACGCCTTCCCTGTTAGACCTTCTGCTGACCTCTCATCCGGACAATTATCGGGTTACCGTTGGTGCCCCTTTAGGCTCTTCGGACCATTGTTTGATCCGGAGTAACGTGTCTCTCTCGCGCCCATTGCGCCCGCAATCTGCGGGCAGCCGCCGTGTTTGGCATTATAGGTCAGCTGATTGGGATAGCATGCGAGCGTTCTTCGCATCTTTCCCCTGGGGGCAAGTTTGCTTCTCATTGGAAGATCCTGACGCTGTCGCCAAAGCCGTAACCGACGCCATACTACAAGGGATGGACTTATTTATCCCTAATTCCGTAGTGCCCGTCGGTGGCAAAACTCAACCTTGGTTTGGTCATTCCTGCAGAATGGCTAAACGCCGGAAGCAAAAATGCTACCAGGCTTGGGTTGACGCGATGGTGTCAAAGGATGTAAATACCAGTGCTCTCAAAAAGGAGTATAACTTTGCCTCCAGGTCTTTCAAAAGAGCGATTGCCTTAGCAAAGTCCACCTTCATTGGCAGAATTGGTGAGAGACTGGTTCGTCTTCCCTCTGGAACTCGGGCATTCTGGTCTCTCGCCAAAGCCGCCCTAGGGAACTTCAGTCTGCCATCTTTCCCACCATTGCGGAAGGAAGGCATCTCGTTGGCCTACGACGCAAAAGACAAAGCCGAACTTCTTGGCTGCCTTTTTGCGTCGAACTCGACTCTAGATGACAAGGGGAAGTCTCCACCGAACATAGCGCGTTGCAAAAGCTGCATGCCCAATGTGCAGTTCTTGCAGAAACATATACGCAAAAAGCTCTTCTCCTTAGACATCAGGAAGTCGAGTGGACCCGACGGAATTCCCGCAATTGTGCTAAGGACATGTGCTCCGGAATTGGCTCCAGTTCTTGCGCGTCTTTTTCGGTACTCCTATTGTACAGGCGTAGTGCCAGTATCTTGGAAGTCCGCTTTTGTGCACCCGATCCCAAAAAAAGGTGACCGCTCAGAGCCGTCGAACTATCGGCCAATCGCCATCACTTCCTTGCTTTCCAAAATAATGGAGTCCATTATTAACTGTCAGCTCTTGAAGTACCTAGAAGAGAACCAGCTTATTAGCGACCGTCAATATGGCTTTCGCCAACGTCGCTCAGCTGGTGACCTTCTAGCCTTCCTGACACATCGATGGGCAGAGGCAGTCGAAAGCAAGGGTGAGGCTATAGCCATAAGTTTAGACGTAGCGAAGGCTTTTGATCGGGTTTGGCACAAAGCGCTTCTCTCGAAGCTTACTTCCTTTGGACTTCCCGGGAATTTATGCAATTGGGTATCTAGCTTCCTCACGGGCCGAAGCATAAAAGCCGTAGTAGACGGTGCATGCTCCGATTTGAAGCCTGTGAATGCTGGTGTCCCACAAGGCTGTGTACTATCCCCTACTCTCTTTCTTCTGTATATCAATGATATGTTGCAAGTAAGCAACATTCATTGCTATGCAGACGATAGCACTGGGGATGCTCTATACACTGGCCATGCTAATATTTCCCGGGAACGCGTTGTTGAGTGCCGGAATCAACTTGTGTCTCAAATGGAGACGTCACTTGAACACGTCTCGCATTGGGGTAAACAAAACTTGGTCCATTTTAACCCCACTAAGACACAAGTTTGCGCCTTTACCGCGAAAAAGGCAAAGTTTGACGTAGTGCCTAGCTTTCAGGGAGTTCCCTTAGTCGCCAAGCCCAGTATTGGTATCCTCGGCGTTGACATATCGAGCGACGTTCAGTTTGGCGGTCATTTGGAAAGCAAAGCATTGTTGGCCTCCAAAAAACTAGGTGTCCTTAATAGGGCAAGACAGTATTTCACACCAGAACATCGTTTACTACTTTTTAAGGCGCAAGTCCGCCCACACATGGAATACTGTTCTCACCTTTGGGCTGGAGCGCCTCAATATCAGCTGCTTCCGTTTGACCGCATCCAGCGCAGAGCGGCTCGAATCGTCGGCGACGAGGTAATATCCGATCGGCTCGACTCATTGGCACTGCGTCGGGACATCGCGTCTCTTTGCGTTCTTTATCGCATTTACCACGGTGAGTGTTCAGAGGAGTTGTTTGGACTTATACCTGCCGCTAATTTCCAACATCGTACTACCCGCCAAAAACTAAAATTTCATCCACACCACCTGGATGAGTGGAGGTCTTCCACGGTGAGATTTTCAAGGTCGTTTCTGCCTCGTACTTCGACCTTGTGGAATCGACTCCCAGCGGCGGTATTTCCAAACAATTATGAAATGCAAACTTTTAAGAAACGAGCGTATACTTCTATGAAAGGCCGGCAACGCACTTGTGACTCCCCTGGTGTTGCTAGTGTCTATGGACGGCGGTGATCACTTACCATCGGGTGACCCGTCTGTTCGTTTGCCTCCTATAATATAAAAAAAAAGGATCACCATGGATTTGAAGGTTTTTGAAGGTCAAAAAAAATTAGTATTATTTGTCATTAGTCTGACGGAAGCCGCGCAAGCGCAATACGATCGGTCATGCTTACGTAGTATGTCATGACGCGAAATTATAAATTTATCTCCTGCCATAAATACTGTTCAACGCGCCTAAAGAAGTTTCCACTTCTAGAAGGTATATAAAATTAATAGACTATGAGTAGAATTTTTTTATGGGCTTATTATACCCCTGGCCGTTCAGCGCAGAGGCTCGCTCGCTTACACAATCGTCGAACTGCATCCAATATGTTTCCTAGCACATTGTCTTTAACAGCTCCATTATACTGTGCGATAGATTGCGAACATCCGTGGACCCCTTGCGACGTATTGCGAAAGATATCTTCATCCACGATGAATATTTTGTTTACTTATACTTTCATATTGGAGAATATGTTCTTAAAACAACTGCACGTAGCAATTCTTTTTACTTTCTTGTCAGTAGACATTTCTCGAATGTCCGCTCAGTTATCTATCATCCTTCAGTCGATAATCAATCGCCAAATACTTTAAGTATAAGTCTTTTCTGGAAGCTATATTTAAGTAAGTATTTAAGTAAAATGAAAATCTAGAATACTTTAATCGATTTAGGCCCTGAGAAGGCACTTATAGACGTCAAAACTACTGCCGGTTCGGAAAATAACCCACTCATCGAGAAGAACTGGCAACAAACTCGATCTGGTTTATCGTATCATAATACATATGTTTACAAACATATATAGTTATATTTGTTTTTAGCGGATGCAAAGAGAGGGGTGCCATTTCCAGATGTCACCATCTTTCACATATTGATGTACCCTATAATAGCCTTAAGACATTAAAACCCGCTTGACACGGTCCTTGAAGTCACTACCCGGCAAGTCGGTAATGTACTTCAAGGACTTTGTTATAAAACAAACACTATTACCTAAAAAACTATTTTTGCTCTTAGTGAGCCTGAAACATGGAGTGACCAATTTGTTACTGTTTCTAGTATTTATTTATTGATCCTTTACTAAATCCATCTTACCTAAGTTTGTGTGGACATACATTAAATTATCTATATCTATACTAATATATAAAGCTGAAGAGTTTGTTTGTTTGTTTGTTTATTTGTTTGTTTGGTTGAACGCTATGATCTCAGGAACTACCAGTCCGATTTGAGAAAGTCTTTCGGTTTTAGATAGCTCATTTATCGAGGAAGGCTATAGGCTATATATAATTACGCTAAGACCAATAGAAGCAGAGCACCAATGAAGAATGTTTCAAAATCGGGCACTTTTTTTGCTTTTGAGCGATTACGTTATTATTATATACGTTGCCATGGTAACGTGGGCCAAACTTTAATGTTTTTTTGCCCACTTGCCCGCGGTCTCGGCCTGTCGCTGTCACACGATTGGTTTTGCCCGTAATGTCCCACAGATGCCGCCTCCTTTGATCTGAACCGACTCTTCCTAATTCTATCGATCGACTATAAACCTTATCGATTCCGTTTAAAATTGAAATTCATATGTTGTTTTCTTATAAAAGCATTTAATATCTTTATTAATGTGGCCAACTTTCGATGATCGATGATAAGTAATTATTAGAAACATTTCGTTAGTCGTGCGACTATGAACTGTTATAGGATTTTCAGCTCTAATGAGTTTGTTTTAAGGCACATAATGACATTGGTCCAAATCAAAAACGTAATCGTCAGTTATTGTATTTGGTTACCGATGAAATAACCATAAGAGCTACAAAGGATTAGAATGGATATTCTATAAAACACGAAGAATTACTTAATTTGTGTTTTTACTGAGAAATATTTGTTTCTTAAGACTGGATTAGGTTAACGTTTCTGAAAAGGGATTATATCGTTTGTTTATGGAGAATTACTAGTGATTATGTTTTTTAAAAATAAATGTTAAGGTAAATACATCCATAGCAAAGAAAATATGTAATTTTTTTAGCTAAGGAAGCCTTTCATTGATTGTTGCTTCGTTTGACAAAATAACAGCTCCAGCCTTTAGGTGGGGGTTAAAGAAATATGTCTATTCGCTTATATTAATAAATAAAGTAGATACTCTCAGAATTAACTCCATTAAATTGCCCTGATTCAAACATGTCTCTAATCCTGGCAACGCTTATTAATAACATACCATTTTAAGTTATTAAATGTGAAATGAAATATTTGCGACTACTTATTTGTCAAAATAAAGTTTACAACTTTGCACTGTTTTAACAAACAACTCTGAAATCGATATAATAAATAGTATTTAAGTGTCTGTAGTTTATTTGAGCTCATCTTCGATACGATTTAACCGCTTTTAAACAAACTGACAGAACGTTTATTGAATTTTTATATAGGCTGTTGTTAAGATTCCATCAATTTATTACTGGGACAATACTGACCTCTTTCTGGGCTTAGCGTGTTATCTCCTTCAGCCACCACAGAGCAAAATATAATAAAACATTACTTATTAACTTAGTTTTAAGAGTTTAAAGAATGTCGGATAGCATTTCAAAGAATTTAATGCCTCTTCTATTGGACGTGATTCGCACTATTCATATGCAAAGCATTTTGTTTGACGTGACACTGTTCACTACAGCTAAAAAGAAATCATTAGTTATTATATTGTGACCATAATCCATGCACTGAATAGTTGAGTAATGTCGCCCATGTATAACCCCCCTCGGCAGCAGCTCAAGCCTAGGGCCGTTCCCTCAGCGCGGAGCCCTTGAATACGTTGCTGGTGCGAATACAGTGACACAAAATCTTTCATCACTGCAACAAATTACACGTATCACCTCCACACACGTGTACGCATACATGCTTACACATGGAACTGCAAGGGTTTTATTTTTTCCCTTATCGAACTTAGTTCAGACAAAAAAAATATCTGATACGAAATACATATATGAGTTATTGAGGTATGCTTGGTACACATATATGTCTCACGAACTTATGTACGTATGAATATGTAGCTTAGCTTAGATTAGCTCGGTCGCGAATTGCATAAACTAGGCAACAGCCCAAGCCGATGTGCGCCGTGCACCCTTGAGCTAGTTTCCAAAATTAAGTCGGCTGAGTGCCTTAAGCGCTCGCCTTAGTAGTCCGGTGAAGCTATCAAGGCCTTACTAGGCCAATAGCGTTGTAAGTTCGAAAAAAAAAATCGCCCATATATAAGGTAGTTAAATCAATGGAAATTCGGAAAAAACTTTTGCTATGATATTGACGACTATGTCTCCGAATGAAAACATCTAAATATATACAAATGCAGTGTCATGATGTTTGTCCACGATGAACTCCGAAATTACTCAACCGATCTTCACGAAATTTAGCATTTATTTATAATTTGGTGCAATTTGAAAGATCGGAGCATTTATATTTGACTCATTAGTGAAATAGTCATATTTGTAAACCAACTCATGAGACGTGCGCTGTACTGGATTCCAAGAATAAAAATATCTAATTGAATGTCAAATATTTGTATGTAATTATATTATCTTTTTGGTTAATTTGGCGACCGTTTTGTTTTATTTACTGCGTTTGTGTCTACATAACTCAGTGATTATAGCAACGTATAAGAATAACACAATTATTTCGACAATATGGGGATAATATATCTATATAACAAAAGATTTAACACTTTTTTTTTTCGAACTGACTACGCTATTGACCAGTCAAGGTCTTAACAGCTTCACCGGACTAGAGGGATTTAACACATATTGGTCGATAATGTATACCTTATAATTTTCATTACTTTCTTATATAGTGTTAGTGAGCACTGAGGGTGGTATATAGTAGATTAAAGTTCCAGGTATATTGCTGATGATAAATACCATACCATTCGATATACTATTAGTATTCACATATCTAATCTACGCGTTACATGTAGATGGCGTGCGTGTCGTAGTTACAAATATTTTTGAAAAAGTATTTTTGTAATGTACACACCTACTTACAATTTTATATTTTTTAATACATTTTTAAAAAACGCGTGCGGGGCCGCGGGCAACAGCTAGTAATATTATAAAGAGGTAAAGTTTGTGAGTTTGTGACGTTGTAAGGGATAATCTCAGGAACTACTGGTCCGATTTGTTCGATTTCTCCGATCTTCCAGTGTTATATAGCTCATTTATCAGGGAAGGTTATAGGCTATATATCATCACGCTAAGAATGGTAGGAACGGAGCAGCAATGAATAATGTTGCAAAATCGGGGTATTTTTCCTTTACAGACCTTCCGCTGCGTCTTAGCCCAAAGTAACCATTCCACGAATCTATTAACTAATTATATTATCTATGCTAATATCATAAAGAGGTAAAGTTTGTGAGGTTGTAGGGGGTAATATCTGGGGAGCCGAAAAAAAAATGATCGAACGAATATGTTTCCTACGTACGCTGCCTTAACGATGAGAGATATATGATTGAGTTCTAGAAAAAAGTTGTAGCTTGATAATGCCTATTAACGCCCAACGAAGTGGGCACGGTCGGCTAGTCAAGATTATATTGCTAGGGCAGAGTTAAAATACTGAATTCCTGAAACTTAGTCTTTAATGATTCGCGAGGCCCCACATTTTAAGTTGCTCGAACTTGCTTGCTCGAATATGGTGTCTACCTCAGCTGCTGTCCCTCACAACAAAATACCATAAGACATTAAGCTATCGAAGTTAAGCGAAGTAGACAACCTACCAATGGCAATATCTGTTAGCTGGCGAATATGTCGAACTGCGAACGCAGCAGAACTTAATCTTCCCACCAATTTTTTAGGGTAATCTAACATATATAAATAATAAAATCAATTAATAATATAACGAATCTGTAATATACTAGAAACAAAAACAAAATACGAACGTATTTTAAATCCATAAACTGGGACGGTTCTATCGGTAAACTGGGATTTGCATATAATTGAATGAATATTCAAGAATCTTAATCAATAGAGGCATTACTGAGGTCCTGTGGAAGCAGTCACCAGGCTGTGAAATTGGACTACAAAGAAGGGGACGGATGTATGTAAATAGTTTGTGGGTAAAAGGGACGGGTAACTACACGAGCTTTTATAAATCATTTTTCCTGGCACGGAGGGGATTTAGGCCGGATACATACAAAACGATATTTATTATAAGAATAGATTATATTAATCTCCTTAAGAAACATGTAGATATTATTAACATTTCAGTATATTCGCATTCTTATTTATACATATTACATTCTTAATTAATAAATGCATAGGTTGACAACAAAACTCGATAAAAAAACGCATGGAAGAATCAGTTCTTCTAAAACATTCATTTCAAACGATCATTTCAAAAATGATTAAATCAAGGTTTACAGATAAATCCGAATGATTGGATAACTTTTTTGATCGATTAATCGCTCAATGTTAATTTTCAATGTTCTCAATGACCTCATACTGCACAGCAGAAGGTCTCCAAGTTGCAAGAACTGGGGTTGGAAGTTCTCCGTCATCCGCCCTACTCACTAGACCTTGCGCCTACAGACTACTACTTTTTTCAGAATTTGGATAACTCCTTGGCAGGAAAAAAATTCAATACCCGAGAGGCAGTATAAAGTGCCTTTGAAGAATTTGTTGCCTCTCGTCCAACTGATTTCTTTAAGAAGGGCATCAATAAACATGGGTGATTACTTCGATTAACACAAATAAAAAATACATGAAAAAAATTCGTTTAATTTTTTCCATAGAAAACCGCAATTTCATAGGTAAATACCTAATATAAATTTCTTCTGTACGTGTGTATGTCACTGAACTCCTCCTAAACGGCTAGACAGATTTTGATGAAATTTTGTGTGCGTGCTCCAGTGGATCCGAGAATGGACACAATTGGACCCGGTAAATGGCGCTGTAGTTGAATTTTAGATTTTTTTTTTATTATCAAGGCAGAACAACGTCCGCCCGTCCCGCTAGTTTCATATAATTTATGTATATTATATATTAAAAATCTTTTTGTTCGAATTCTGCCTCTGTTTAAATATGTAAAAAATATTCTATAATATTCATACTTAAATCAAAAATATTTCTAGCACCTACAGACAGCGATATTACAAAATGCTACAATTGTCCTTTCAAAGATAATCGGTCAATCGCTATGTGTGCGGATAGCTTTAGTTGGTGAAACGCTGAATTGCGATTATTTCTCTTTGCGTTTAGTTAATCAATTATTCTAATGTTGTTGGCGGAGACGTGTGCACGTTTGTGCTTCAATCCACAATTTTTACCTAACGAGCCTGCGGGGAAGGAATTCTTTACTTTTTTACTCTAGTGTATGTAGAGTAAAAGGGTAATACTATATTAGACATGTCTAGTCCGAGTCCTAGTATTTTTTAGCTTATTTCTTGTGATCTCGTTGCTGTAGATTGTTGTTTTCTTTAATAGATGTATATCATCATCATCTATATATTAATACGTGAAGCCCAAAGTTTGTATCCCTTTTTGAGAGAAATGCGCGAACGGATGAACGTGAAACTTGGCATAGTTAAAGTTTATATAGAGGAGAAGTGCAGAAACCTATTTATTTTATATAAAATGCATTAGAAGTACATTAATTTAATTAAAATATGCATTACTCACGCTAATGCTTCAATTTTACACAACATATACACACATGTAAATAAAAAAGACATTTTGACATCTGTCAATATAGTACTTCAAAAAAGGTTGTGAAGGGGGTTGCTATGCTCGACTGTATGTATTATTTTACTCTTACGTTCCAATTACCCTTTTTCATTCTACATTCTACAATGATATTATAACATACAACTATTATTATAATAACTGAGTAACCATGATAAAATCCTTTGATTATAGAAGTACGTTGACAAAAGAACCCTAATAAAGTTCAAACTTTAAAACATCAATGGACTATGGTCGAATGTCGACCACTGGGCGCCCACTAGTATATATAATTATAATAAGAATGTAAATCTAATATGTATGTACTTTTCAGATTTTTGTGTATAAAATCATGGTATAAGTAATAAAATACCTTTCAATCATTTTTAGAAATTTTGGTCTGTTTAACTGTCGGTTTGTTTGACCACGCATCACTGCTAAAGTACTGCGTTCACGATATAACTTCACAAAAGAACCTCCAGAAAATCGTAAAGCATATCTTCGAGTAACATTTAGTTTTGGTTTCATTAACATTGGTTCACTCCATCAAAAGTTATTGTAATTTTAATGACGACGCGACTTAAGTACGAGAGATAAGTAAATGGACTTAATACATTCAGATGATGATTAGTCACCGTTTTTTTATATTAAGTTCTACGCGGACGGAGTCACGGGCTGAGTTAGTTACAAATAAATAGACAAAATAGAAACCACTATTTATTGTGTCTATTATTGCAAGGTAAAGCGACGTCCAACGTAATTCAATCAGTAAGGCATAGTGCCTACTAAGGTGACTACAATCTATTAGCAGTAACCTTGACGGACTGCATGCTTCTCGAGAAACTAATTGAGTCACTGTGACGGATTTAGGACCATACGTATGGTCGTAGCGATTTAGTCGGATACACGCACCTTGGCATCTAGTTTGACTACTGTATACTAGCTGATACCCGCGAATTTGCCTGCGTCGTTTATCAATTTATGAATACTCAATGTATAATAATAATATATATAATAATATAAATTCGACTCTGCAAAATTTCTAAATTTCTTGAGGAAACTGCATCAATAGTCGTGCCATATCTTGCTGTTGATTGAACTGGAGAATTATTCATCGTTAAATTTAGTTTATTATAGTAATCTGTTCATACTTTTCTATATTTTATTTACTTTATAACAAAGAGTTGCTAATAAAATTGCCTGTATTATTTAAGTTCCGAATTAGCTGATAGAAGGCACTACGGATAATGAAGCTTTGTTTTAATTTGTTACTTACTTAAAATGATACAAGATGGCAGCACGGTCGTGCGCCTGTATACACAGATTAATTCTATTGTATGAATTTTATTAATATTCAGTTTAATTATTGTTTTTTCAAAATTAATTGAATGATTTATTTATAAACTATTTATTGATAAAATTAAAAATATTTAAAACCGGGTGGTAAAGAAACGCTATATTGTCGTAGCGGACTTCTATTGCATTGTCGTCCAGTTACCTCCTAGTCGTGCCTAAAGAAGTTTTACTTCAAAACATACATCACTGAACCGGTAGTGCTCATAAAAATAGAAATTTCTTAAAACTTTAATAATCCTATATTATAATGAAGGTATTGTGATACGCACACAACGGCAGATCTGTTATAGATATCTCATAGATGGCACCACGTTTTAATTTTGAATTTCTTTTTCAATTCCAGTTTATTTTATGATGCACGTGTTCTTTTAATATATTTACTACGTAAGCTTGCTTTTTCTCTATCAATTTTTATTTCATAATTTTAATTCAACATTTAATAACTGAGCCCCAGCAACGCGTGGCCGGCCCCGTCAGATATTAGCAGATATACATTTTGGTGACAGTAAAGCTTTCAGTTGTGGGTGAAAATCTACATGTGAAAAGATAATTATCTGTATAATCAGTGCACCAGCCCTGACTATATGGTGTGTAAGGGGCATCGAATAACATCATATGACTTGTGACATCCAAGCCAACCTCACCTGCGCGTGGTGCACTCTGCTGAACAACGAATGAGGCAATGGCGAAAGCGGAGTGGTAGGGTTTTATAGCGTGTCTGGGTCGCAACCACCATGTATTTGTCGAAAAAGCCCGTCATAATGACTCGCCTCTGCGGGTCGTGTTTCGCGATCAGCCTGTGCATATCTAGCTTTTCGCAGGCCGGCATGACAGCGGCGACCAGCGATGGATAGTGTGTCACTCGGTGGTCGCCATTGTTTTTGGATTGAACTGTGCTTACCATCAGGCATAGTGCAGTCATTTTGCCATGCTACAATAAAATTCTGATGGTAGGGCACAATAATTGTATTCACTATACACGCTTAAGTGGTTTAAGATGGTAAGCACGTGATACGTAGAGGGGATTGGCTCTCGAGTGCAATTCCCGGATCACACCAACAGGTGCATGGCGACGGATTTTCAACTTGAGGCTGCTAGCTAGTCCTAGTAGCTAGCTCCAGGCAGACTTAGAAAAAAATTTACGCTCCTGCTATGGTTCCATCACAATGTTTCCCTTCACCAGAAGCTTCGACTCAGTTTCAAGGATTCAAACCTATGTCCATGTACACTGTGTCTGAATCGCACTATGCTTCTCATCAGTTCCAGTTCCATCACGTTATTGTATATTGTTATTTCTTACATTGCCAGTCGATAGTGTTATGCTTAAATTAGAGTTAATAAATGTATACATTTCGAAAAAAATCACTATTAGATTTGAACGTGTGAGCTAGCAACGTTAACAGTTTTTATCGAATCAATACGACGTGTACGAATAGAGAACAGTTATTAGAATCAAAACTAGAAAATGAATGCTCAGTGCAAACGATTAATCGGCGCTTTCAATCAAGTTGCACGTAAAAAAAGTAAAGAAAGAGCACAGATAGCGTCACCCGTGGCCCGGGCGCCCGGCGGTAATAAGTTTGCGCGCTCTTGCATGCCCTAACGGAATTGGAGCAATTCCACTTTTTAAATTCAGCAATTGCAAAGGAAAACTGTTACTTATTCTCATTTACTTTGATTTTATATTTAGTATGAAATTTCATGTCACAATTATTTACTCTTTGTATAAAACAAATGAATGAAAGTCTCAATTTAAAACTTATTATAGTATTAGCTGTCACCCGCGGCTCTGCACGCGTTTTTTTAAATGTATTGTAGAAATGTAAAATTGTAAGTAGGTGTGTACATTACAGGAATGCTTTTTCAAAAACATTTGTAACTACGACACGCACGCCATCTACTGTACATACATGTAACGTGTATGTGTATGTAACGCTATGTGAATACGAATAGTATATCGAATGAGATGGGATTTATCATCAGCAACATACCTGGAACTTTAACCTACTATATACCACCCTCAGTGCTCACAAACACTAGGTATATAAGAAAGTAATGAAAATTATTTAAACTATACATTATCGAACAATATGTGTTAAATTATATAGATATAACATGCCCATGTTGTCGATATAATTGTGTTATTCTTATACGTTGCTATAATTACTGCGTTATGTATATGCAAACGCGGTAAATAAAACAAAATGGCCACCCAAATGACCAAGATGATAATATAATTTAAATTACATAGCATTTATTCTTGGAGCCCAGTACAGCGCACGTCTCACGCGCTTGTTTACAGTAAACAAAATATTTTTGATAAATTTCACACGAACGAATGCACAGGTAATAGATCATCACTACATAGTGTAAAACAAAGTCCTCTGGTCTGTCTATTTGTTCGCGATAAAGTCAAAAATTACAGAACGGATTTTCATGCCGTTTTCAGCAGTAGGGAGATTGGTTCATGGGGAAGGTTTAGGTATATCGTGAATCATTAAAGACTAAGTTTCAGGAATTCGGTATTTTAGCTCTGCCCTCTCAATATATTCTTGAGAATTTGGTGTACGTCCGGAAAAACTTAGATAATCTGGATTTAGTAAAAGACCTGTAATGTACCATAATGTAAATACCAGAAACCATAACAAACTGGTCACTCCATGTTTCAGGCTTACTAAGACCAGTAACAGTTTTTTAGGTAATAGTGTTAGATTTTATAACAAAGTCCCAAAGCACATTACCGATTTACCGGATAGTAGGTTCATATGTTATGTCAAGCGGGTCTTAATACATAAAGGTTATTTATTATAGGGTGGATCAGTATGTGAACAATAGCGACGTCTGGAAGTGGCGTCTCTCTCTGTGCAACCACTAAAAACGAATGTAGCTTTATATGTGTATTATGTTGTAATAATTAAAAAAATGTTAGTTATTATGAAAAGATAAATCAGATCGAGTTTCTTGCCAGTTCTTCTCGATGACTGGGTTGTTTTCCGAACCGGTGGTAGTTTTGACGTTCATAAGTGCCTTCTCAGGGCCTAAATTGAATGAAGAGTATTTTGATTCGATTTATAATTAGTCAAGGTTTTCTTTTTATTACCAGGGCGGGACAACGTCTGCCGTGTCTGCTATCTTAAAATTAAATAGCTGATTACTTAGTTATCTGCCAGTGAAAGTCCCGTGAATATCAGTTCAAGCATTTCGGATATTCCACTGCGGTCGAAGGCGAATAAAAAACCTAAATTACTTTTTATGATATCTGCTGTCTACCGGTGAATATCCCGTGAAAAGCATTTTGGAAATAGTGATGCGGACGAAGCCGCAGACAAATGAAATAGAATATGTCAACCGCTATAATTTCGGCTATCTGTCAGTAAAAAGTAAAATTCCCGTTAAAATAGGTTCAGCCGTTTTGGAGTTTACGCGCAACAAACAAACAAACAAAGAAAATATACTAATATAAAAATATAGACAAAGTATAAAGAAAATTTTTTTTGGACATTTGTAGCCATATCCATTCATCAAAAAGTTGTTATTTTAATTGTACATACACAAACTTTATTTTTATAATACGTAATAGAGAACAAATAAAAAATTAGAAATAATAGTAGTATAAACTTTTTTCATAGGAAAACAAAATAAACTTCGAAAATGTTTGCGATAGAAACTTACCACGTTACTATGGCAACGTATATAATACTAACGCTAACGAAATCTTTATTTGAACAATTTTGTTTTATGATTATGAAGGCTAAGAAGATAATAATGACGGATAAAATAATGTACAACATATTATATAGAAGATTTGGCGCTTATGCCTTTATTGTAACTTGGACATGGAAGAAAATTGATTAAAGGATATATAAGAAATACCTATATTGACAACTTCAGAATTGGCTGTATGGATTAATTCCTTCGCCTGTCCTATTGAACGAATATTATTACTACAACTAACGAAATCTCTCAAAAGGAAAAAAGTGCCCGATTTTTAAACATCCTTCATTGGTGCTCTCTATTGGTCTTAGCGTGATGATATATAGCCTATAGCCTTCCTCGATAAATGAGCTATTTAAAACCGAAGGATTTTCTCAAATCGGACTGGTAGTTCCTGAGATCATAGCGTTCAACCTAACAAACAAACAAACTCTTCAGCTTTATATATTAGTATAGATATATAGATGTACATTTCAAGATTTATAACTTATAGATTATAGACTTATAGATTTATAAATACTGCCATTTGCTGAATTTTTAGTGAAATATTTATCTAATGGTCTTTTCTGATCTGTTAAATCAATAAAGAAGTATTTAAATTGTCTTTATTTAGATTATTTGAAATGAATTGTACAATAACTTAAAATTAGGGTTACATGCTTCGACATAAAAAATTATAATGCATCTTCGTGAATCTCCACAGAGCCATAGATTTAAGCTACTTATAAGCTACTATATAGGTATAATAGCTTAATATAACCCTAATTATGCTTTGGAGCTCTTCACGGAAATTTGATTATACATTTAACGCTGTATTATAAAATATGGAGATATTTTACATGCTATAGTTTGGTAATCGTGTGAAAATTAATTTGTTGTATAGTACAGAATGTGGTTTTCGAATTGTCCAAAATTCACTAATAAAATTTTACTAAGGTAGCCAGTATTTTGTTATACTCGACCACGATAACTAACTATATAAATCCATGTGATATAAGCTAATTGGAATATATTTTCCATGTAAGTTCATAAAAATAAAATATAGGTAATAGCAAATAATTCTGCGATGACAATTGAAAAAAGAGAATAATTTTACATATTTTCTAATTGTCCTTCATTGTCAATTTTTTTAATGTCCAATGAGCTATTTTTCGTACGATGTGGAATGGTGTCCCACAAGTATTTTTTATTCCACTTATACGATACACAAGCTGTGAATGTAGAACTCTGTTTACAGACGGGAAGTGATCGCTCGTTGCCGTTTGATAGGCCGTGCATGCAATCGACCCAGTTTTATTTCCGACTGCGTCTTTCAAAGTGCTTTTAGACACTTTTTCTATATCATTCTCAAACACAGTATTTTTTACATGATATGCTTCCATTTTTTGCTGAATTATAGGTATGACCAAAATCACACCATATACACAATATAATACAAGAGTCATATTGACATATTTCGTGAACGCTTCAAAAAATTTGCCAGTTGAGAGATATTAAAGTGCCAATGGTAGGCTTACTCTACATCGCTTTTTGCTGTATTTTGCTGTGGAAAAAAGAAAGCAGCGGAAGTTCATAATATCTTTATATTCTTTACCTATGAAATTGCTTTTTTGTATGAAAAAACTTAAACGAATTTTTTTCATGTATTTTTTATTTGTATTAATGGAAGTAATCACACATGCAATCAATGCATCTTTGCTAACGCAGTGGCAGTTTCTTGATGCCCTTCTTAAAGAAATCAGCTGGACGGGAGGCAACAAATACTTCAAAGGCATTTTGTACTGCCTCTCGAGTATTGAATTTTATTCCCGCCAAGGAGTTATCCAAATTCTGGAAAAAGTAGTAGTCTGTAGGCGTAAGGTCTGGTGAGTAGGGCGGATGACGGAGAACTTCCAACCCCAGTTCTTGCAACTTGGAGACCGTCTGCTGTGCAGTATGCGGTCGGGCGTTGTCGAGCAGGAGCAACGGAGACGAGAGATTGACCTTTCCTGGTTGTAGATGTGCTAGCTTCTCCATCATTGTGTTCAGTTCTTCACAGTACACATCTGCAGTAATGCTCACCCCGATTGGTAAGAAGATGTGATGAATCACACCGGCGCTAGACCACCAAACAGTGACCATCACTTTTCTAGGGGTAAGTTTGTGTGTGTTGAGCAGTGCAAGGCACGTCTCGACGCGTACTTCGCGCTGGCGATCATTGAGTTCATGGGGCACCCATTTGTCAAGCTTTTTTACCTTGCCAATTTGACGCAAATGGACAAATATTGTTTTAACGCTAACGTCGAAAGCTACTGCTAATTCAGCCGTAGATTGTGTATTATCAGCTTCCACAATCGCTTTTAATTCGTCATTGTGTTCGGACAAAGTCTTCGGACGTCCGCGAGGTTCATTTTTCCGGTCGAAACTCCCAGAACGGAAGCGAGCAAACCAATAACAGGTGGTGCGTTGGTTTGAAGTGTTAGCTCCGTAAAAGTCGTTTGTCGATGTTGCGTGCCGCTTGTGCCGCGTTGCTGCCACGACGGTACTCATATTCCATAATTACTCGAATTTTTAACGTATCCATGATGACAAAAAAGATTGAAATGCGATGAAAATGTAACACTTCAATCACTTCATCAATAAACAAATGACTACTTTTGGAAAAAGAATTCCATGTTTTTAAAATAAAATTAATTTGAAATAAGAATTCTTAGCCAAACAAAAATTATTTTGATTTGAAATGGCCAGTACTGCAGAACGGCAATTTCATAGGTCTTTAACCTATCATTAAAAAATCGAGAAATTTTCAATAACCTCGTAAAGCACTAAAAACCGAGTTTCAAGAATTTTAACTCTGCCCTCACAATACATATGCCTCAATGTATCTGCAAAAACTTAGATAAACTGCATTTTGTATAATACATAAATCATTTTGATACTAGTAGTAATCGTAGATTAACCATCACGTATGTTACCTTCGTCTCGATGACTGGATTATTTTCCGAATTGGTGGTTGAGTTTTAAACCTGAATATTTTTTTTACGTCTCAAATATGTTATAAAACCTCCTGTGGGCATAATAATATGATAAATCTAAACCATGGGCAAACAAAGGCGTCGTGGTAAATTTCAACAATTGTCAGCACTAGTAGCCAGAGTTTATTTAGAAATCATCTCAATATAACCATAGCGAAATCTTTCAAATAATATCTATATTTTTAGATACCAGAAATTGATTTATATAAAAAAACACAATTACATATCTCTACACGAAAACTCACATCAACATTTTAATAACTCAAGTAACACAATAAACCATAAAAACATACAGAAATAGAAATAACAGCGTAAATTGGAAAGAACTGACGCAATAAAACAACAGTCACGCAATACAACCTTCCAGAGAAACGACCGAGCAAGAATGCCCTCAATGGCTTCTTTTTTTTTTCTCGAACTAACTACGCTATTGGCCTTTTTGGAGGCCTCTACAGCTTCACCGGACTACTAAGGCGAGCGCTTAAGGCACTCAGCCGATTTTATTTGGGCAACTAGCTCAAGGATGCACGGCACACCTCGGCTTGGCTGTTGCCTGTTACATGCAATTCACGATCTAAATCATATCAAATCAAAATACTCTTTATTCAATTTAGTCCCTGAGAAGGTAAAGCGTCAAAGCTACCACCGGCTCGGAAAACAACCCAGTCATTGAGAAGAACCGGCAAGAAACTCGATCTGGTTTATCTTATCATAATAACTAACATTTTTTTTATTATTACAACATAATACACATATAAAGCTACATTCGTTTTTAGTGGTTGCACAGAGAGAGGCGTCACTTCCAGACGTCGCTATCGTTCACATACTGATCCACCCTGTAATAACCTTTATGTATTAATACTCGTATGACATAACACTTGAACCTACTATCCGGCAAATCGGTAATGTGCTTTGGAATTTGGTTATAAAATCTAACACTATTACCTAAAAAACTGTTACTGGTCTTAGTAAGCCTGAAACATGGAGTGACCAGTTTGTTATGTTTTCGGGTATTTACATTATGTCGGTCTTTTACTAAATCCAGATTATCTAAGTTTTTCCGGACGTACATCAAATTCTCAAGAATATATTGAGAGGGCAGAGTTAAAATACCGAATTCCTGAAACTTAGTCTTTAATGATTCACGAGGTCCCACATCATAGATTGCTCGAACTGCCCGTTTTTGTAGTAGGAATATGGTGTCTACCTCAGCTGCGGCCTTCCACAACAAAATGCCATATCAATTTATATTAGTAAATGTACGCGGATTCCCAAAAAATCGTTGGTACTTGCCGAGGTTCGAACCCCTGGACATCGGAATGATATTCCACCGGTCAAATTACTAGACCACAATGTCTTTTTATATTTATTGTTCTTAAATTACTACATTTTAATGATACATTCAAACAATTATATAAGATGGTATATTATCTTGTTGTAACTTATCAGAGGCTATACATAGTCGGTAGTATAGTTTAGAAACTTCTAGACAATGGGACTCTATTAACGTGCCGAATTAAGCTTCCCCCTTTGTCAAATGTTGACTTTTTGTAACGTTTTTCTCAAATAAACCTCTTTGAAAATAAACCAAGCGAATAATCACAAGTAAACCGGCATTAAATATGTGCTATACATTTTCCATCGAAGTCAATGCAGGGCGAGATAAAGGCGCCGCGCCGGTGGAGCGCAAAGATACGCAAGCCAAATGCACGGCCGAGGGGACACTGAGCCCCTTCGGACGTCGATAGATTTATTGTTTAAGATCCAACATTGGACAACCACGTTGCAAACAACAAGAGATATATTGCCAGAGATATTTGTGAAATAATATGAACGATTCAAGATCCGAATGTGTTATCGGCAGTTGACTGTATTTCTAAATCGCAACATTTGAGAACTAAAAATATGTTTTGGTGTACTTCATATAGTAAAATTACTCTTCAAAACATTACTGTGTGGATCGATGTTAGTAGGAAGTAGTTAACCATGAAAACTTTAGTAGATAAGCAACTAATAATATAGTTGCCATCCAGTGGTCGAAATTGGTACATTTAACGAGTAAGATTCATTGTAGATACTGATAACCAAAGTTTCACAAACTTCATAATTATTAAAATTTAACTTATGTTTGTTTCTCTTAATCAATCTTGTTTTCATTTATTTGTTTTCTGAATAATATTATATTTTGATTATGTTTATAAAATAAATATATTCGTCATGTTATTACAGTAAAATTAAATACGTTCAATATGTTAAAAAAGTTTAAATAAATCAGGACTTAAGGGGTTAATATGCAGATATTATTATCTTTATTAAGTATTCTACAAATATTGTAGATTGAAAACGTAACAAATAGTGAAGTATATAACAAAACTATCTAATACCGGCGACTTCGTCTGCGTCGTTCGTGTATTATCTCAATTGTTTTGTTATGTCTCAAAGGGATTAGGCAGCGTTTTCGACGAAAGCTCCCAGGCAGGTTGACTTTTTCCGATACGTGCAACAATTATCGTTATATTTCAACCAATTCACAAAAAATCTTGACAAATTATATCCTTCCTATACTTAAACCTTCCTAGTGAATGATTCTATTTATTAATGAAAACAGCATGAAAATCCGTTCAATATCTTTTGAGTTTATCGCAAATAGACAGACAGACGTGGCGGAGGATTTTGTTATATAATATGTGATAAAGTTAACTACAACAAATGGAAACTATTATATAAAGGTTTAGAATCATCGATGGTATGAAAAAAACTATTTTTTTTTTTTTAATTCATAATTTTTAAGCTTGTCATCGGCTAAAAAAAATCGGTTCACAAAGAGAGAGGAGGAAATGATACTTCACTGATTTGTTTTCTCCAATTGATATGTAGATTTGTAAAAAAAGGACATCAATTACTTTTACGTACATTTGAAATTATATCTGATCACATATAGGTAAAAATTATGATTACAATGTATTTACTTAGTAAAAGTAAGATATTTTAAAAATAACATACTAAGAGTAAATACCTTTTTTACATTGTATTTCAATGTCTTTTATTTTTGGCTTATATTGTGTAAGTAAGTCAATCGATACTGTATTTCTAATATCTATACGTCAGTAGTGATCAAGTACTTCTTCAGTAGACAGTGCCACTAAAATATTATCAACAATGGAAAATGCAATATCATTTCTATTAAATCGAGTAAAACCAAGTTTCCAAAAATATATCAGTGCGATGTTGAACTACGTTTCCTCAGTAAAATATATAATGAATTTTAGAATACTATTTGGGCTGTACCATGATAACAACTCTAAAATTATAAAAATATTTGCAAGAATATATTGTGTAGCATTCTTTCTATATAATGCAGTTACAAGTATAAATATTTTTATGATACTTCCTGAAATGATTATTACAGCACTATGCTTCATTTGTTTGCTTCTTCAACATGAGATGAGTATCATGTCGTCATTAATTACTGGAGAAAAATATTTTTTCAAATATTGTGAAATCATTAGAGAAGTGGACCGTTACTTAGGTTTACCGGAATTTGCGGTTAAAACATATATTCCCATTTTATTTATTTTGTTTGGAATATTCATACACACATTTACTGTTATCCTTGTGTATTCTATAGGTAATTTTGAAAGTTGGCCCTCATCATCAGTGAATTCTGTTACTATATATTTTTTAATAGTACTATCAAGCTATATTCCCACTATTACTATTTACCATTGGCTATACGATAGACTTGTAACTCTGAAAAAAATAATTAAGAACAATCTTACTATTGTTAACGCAGAGGATGGATATAAAATAAAGTCCGTTGATGATTTTATTCATATGTACAAAATTCTCTTTGATAACTTATATTCTACGAAAAATAATATCAGATTGGTAGTAAGTACTAATGTATTTAAATATTATTTAGATATTTACTTTTATAATGATTTTCTAGTTTAGGTTAAGTGGTTTTTGAGTATTAGTGTTCTAGTTTCTAATTTTGTCATTACTAAAATATAATGCGATTTTTTCTCATCAGCCATTCGATACATATTTATTTCTAGTATATAAACATAAAAAAAGTATCCAGAACCAAAGGTGTCTATTGAAAAATCAACAATTCATCGTCAGTCTTTCCTACCACGTCGGCCTGCAAGCTTCTAGGCAGCTGGATGTACTCGGAATAATTTTAAATCATGACAAATTAAAGAAGTGTCACTGTGATTTATCACCATTTACACGATGCCAGATTTCTACCATCCCGATTGGCACTGAATATTCATCAGCAAATCCTGGAATGCGATTTTCATAAGCATGCCATGGTGTCTGGTCGTCCCTTTCCAGTTATACATAATTATCAATCAAATCAATAAAATAAAATAAAGAAATAAAAATCAATCATCATAATTATAGTCTCTATGCAATAATTGACGTTCCATGAGTTTAGAGTAAATATTTACATCTGAATTAGTGATTGATTGTTCATGCTTCAAAATTACACTTTTAATTCTTTATATCGGTGAAACAAAATGATTACATAAAAACTTATAAGGAGCCTTTAAAGGGAGCGTCTAAAATAGTTTGTCATAGTTAGTAGCTTAGATATTTGGACTAAAATTTATATTAATGCCATCACAAAAAAGTAAACAAATTTGTTATCATCGCAGTTTTAATAAAAACAGTTAAATACAGGCCAAATAATTACAGTATCATTGTAACTTCGATTATATTTATTGCCCTCTACAATGTTTCAGGTATTCGTGAGTACAGTGTCTTTTGTCGTCCGACTGGTATTATTAATTACTTTCATTATAACTCATAATTTTGAAGATGTGAGTATATGTAGTATTTTTTTATTTCTAAGTATTTATTAATATAATCCTAATAATCAAATAAATAAGAGAAAAGTGTTCGTGATGTTTTTCTTTCCAGAATTACGACAATCCTGATCCTCATTGTTTTTTTTTATTTTAACAGTAAGATGATTTACAGATACCCTATATATTATCGTAGATATTTGTTACTTACAATATATGACAATATTATGATGATAAAATTTATATTCGTTGTTTTTTAAATGACTTCGAGTGTGACCAAGATGAAGCCATTTGCACCAATTGGTTTTCACATAACGCTTGTTCAGTTACAAGTTACGATAACATCGGTGGAACATGGTGACTGTGTTGAAAATAATAGTGTATTTAATATATTTTTTAAACCAATAGAAATTAGCTTCAAAGATGACTTACAAAAAACAAATGATATTTCAGATCCGGTACGGGGTTTACTCCTGGGCATTTGGTTTTATCTCTGAACTGAGTATAATGTCTACACCGGCGCTATTTGCTGAACTGTCTGTCAACGAAGTCGATGAGATAGCTGGAGTTGTATCAAAGTGTCTATTGGACAACGAAGGTAATTTTAGATTATTCAAATTAGTATTGTTTAGTGGATAGCTACATAATATTTTATCAATCTATAGGTTGAATACTAACTTATATCCATATATTTGGAGAGAAAATAATCTGAATCTAAGGTTAGGTCATATATCTCTTTTTGCAGTAAATTAGAGATTTTATGCCTGTCCAAATATCATTTAAAATTACATTATACGTGAAACACAGTTATTATTGAAGATTTTTGTATATACAGTTATTTTTTGGGTTTTATTTTTTACAACCAATTTTTTAGTAGATTATTACTGCAGTTGTTCAGATGGTAATTGTAAGTGGCCCTCTTGTTAGAACTTTCTAGGGAGATTTTGTGGTAAGTCAGAATCTATATTCCGTGGAATTATTTCCCGTCTATTTCACTTGTTCACAATAACCAAACTATATTACGTAAAACGCAATGAATATTACAAAATAGGCAAATAACACAAGACTATGAATAAAACATAGAATCCACTATACAGACATTCTAAGATCCCGCCAAAAACAAACAGTTGCATCATCTAGACATGACTGATTGTCTTCTACCAATTATGTACTCGTATGTGTGTTCCATTAAATCTTCTAAACTACGAAACGGATCTACTACTGATTAGAAATTTCTCCGGGAAGGTTTTTGTATAATGCATACACATTATATTTTGTTGTAAAATCAAGTAGATATCGGTCATGTCTTACAGAGTTTAACGTCAATTTTCAAGTTAGGTTCAATAGTTAATTTAGTTTGTCGATTAACAATTAAATGGCTCGATAACATTTTTTTTTCAGATGTCAAATTACGAACATTGCTGTACGATGCACTGGATTATATCAAAGTCGCTCCAATGGTTATATTCGTTTGGAATGACTATCCTATCAACTTGTCAATGTGTCTTGGTTTTATAAATGTGTCTATAGCATATATCATATGCTTTCTGCAATTTAAATATTAATGCAATATGCTAATGATGTCTCTGTTAGCTTTAGTTATAATATTTATGGTAAATATTAATACAGTTTATATTATCTGTGGTTAAGTTAATGTATTATTGTCAGTTTTGACAAACCTCTTGGCGAGGTGATAACAAGCCCTCTGTAGAACCGAGAGGTAATATATTCGAACATCGTGTATGACTTACATTTTAATTGATGAGCGTAATTATAATTTTTGGGTAAATGTGTAGTATATTAGCAGTTTATTTAGCATATTAAAGGCTGTTGTTCTCTGTTTGGAATTAAGTGGTAGTCTGTGAAATGGTATTCTCCTAAAAAAAAAATTATTTTGAAGGCCATTTTTGTCATGATATACAAATTAAAAATATTTTTCCCTAAATCAACACTTTTTACATCGCCATTTAATTTGTAGTCTAGTTTCGCTTAATGTTATCGATTCCTAAAATATAATTAGCGTGTGATTAATAATAATCGTATCTAAAAAACATATCTAAAAGTTTGTCTGTTTATGATTTTATATTTCCGAAAGTTCTTCACCGATTGCTTTGAAACTTTGGCACAGTATTACGTTTAATTATTCGCGTTTTTTACTCCTAACTCACAACGCCATCTGTTAGTTATTGTAAAAGCAACATACGCTGAATAATAATAAGTCAATTTTTGCATTGTGAAGCATGTCTAATATATAAACAATCGGAGTGTTAATAATTTCTATGTAATATATTTTTACAGTGAAGGTAAATCAAACAAGGGTTCCGTTAGAGTTGCGATAGTTTTTTAATACGATCAGAAGTTACAATTTGTACAATGTACATAAGCTATAGTAATTTCTAACGGATAAGCAGAGAAACTAAACTACTTAGTACAGTAATGTATCGAAACTCATAGTAGTAAATAATTATAGTTGATATTATGGTGAATATAGAATTGTCGCAGAATAAAAAGGGTAATTTATAACATTGATTGTAAAAAAAAATGTTTTTACTTATGTATGTATGTGAGAAGTTATACTTGTTTGGTGTGACTATAGAGTTAACATACGTAAAACATACATAAAATGTATATTTAAATTGTTCAAAATGAACTGTTTATTAACTAACTTCATAATGTGTTATTGCAAACTTCCGTTTTAAGCTGAAACTAAATTGATGATGTGTTACATCGGTATACGTAACCTCTGTTTTATATCGGGGACCGGAATGAAACCGCCATAAATGCAATAACGTCTAAAACAGCTAAATAAATATCTAAATAAATATCTAAATAAATATAAATATATTAAAAAAAAAAACTACCCAATAGATGCTCACAAATACGATCTTTAACTTACATATTAAATAAAACTATAGCAAAAAAATGGTGCGGACCGAGAGTCTGCAGATAAGAAGAAAGGAAAAAAAAACCTCTGTTTTAAGATGAAACTTAATTCATTATGTAACTATGGCGCGCGCTGCTACCGTTTTATGATAAAACGATTTCTCACAACACAACTTCAAAAACTATCCTAGTCATTAAAATAATAAATATTGTAAATCTCCTTTAATACACCGCATACATTCACAAGGCACCCCAACAATTTACTTTAAACTCCAACCATAAAAACTAATAATATAGGATTAAACGCACCTGTATCAAGACTCGGTAATCAGTACAACAAATTAGGAATGAAAGAAAGAAATGAATTTGCCATCTTTGGTAATTTGTTGTGCACGTTCAAGGAAAAAGCATTATTGTTGCTGAGATACATACATTTTTGTTACTAACAATTTATAAATAATAAATTTATTATGTTTCCGCTTTGATATTGTATTTCCTATTCTTATTCAATATTTTCATTCTATTGTATCATAATACTTCTGTTGTATTAGCTACCTAGGATTATTTGCTATTATTTAAGTTTATATTGTGTTTATCTTTATAGTGTTTTGATTTACCATGAAGTGTATGCTATGGCAGCTTATAAAGATCAATGTGCCTTAGAATTGTTCACATATAGCGTTAATTCATGTGTGGTACATCGTTCACTAGCTATCCTTTAATAAATAAATAAATAATTACTATTAAATTATAAATATTACTCTAAGGCTTAGTCACTTTATAAATAAGTCTTACAGGAATGAAGCACGTTTTTTACGCTTATAAAATGTAAGTGATTTTAAACACATAAGAGTGCTAATTTTAAATTTAGTTTATATATTGGTATCATGAATTATTATAGCAGGCAATAGGTATAGAGCATGGGTCGTATTGACAGGTATTTAGAATAATGTTAGGTATGAGAGCTTGAGAGAACACCTAACAGAGAACTTTGTCCCAAAATATTGTAATAAAATAAAACAATATACACAAGAAATAAGAGCGTTTATCCTAAATACTAGGCTAAAATATCTGTTATTTTTAACAGTACCTATTATTGGTTGTATATTTATTTGAGAAGTGATAATGTATAAATTGAAAGCAAATATATGAATTTTCCTATCATAGTTTATTTCTTAGGCAGTGGTAACCACTTTTTTGGTCATAGACAGTCCCTTTTTTTTTGTTAAGGGCCGTAAACAGGTATACTTTAAGCTGCTATCGATTTTGTTTTTCAATATAGTAATATATTTACATTATCATTTATAATAGGTTTTTAATATCTTACCATATTAGATAAATGCACCAACTCATTAGACAGCTATGTCTTTCTGTACATAACTTTTTTTTATACCATAGGAGGCAAACAAACAGGTGGGTCAATTGATGTTAAGTGATCACCACCGTCCATAGACACTTGCAACATCAGGAGAGGCGCAAGTGCGTTGCCATCCTGTGTTTTGGGGGAGGGGATTGAGAGTCGTGGGAGGGAGGGGAGGGGAGGTGTGTATCTAGCGCTCTCACTGACCGAACGAATCGTAACAATGCAAGCACTGTTACTTCACGTGGGTGTCTCTGTGAGAAGGTGGTAGTACCCCGGGCGAGCCGACCCATTCATGCTGAAACCAATAATAGCTTCAGCGTGGCTCTACCACCCAAAAAATATATAATAACTTTGGGGACTAAGAAATTACTTGTGTCTTATACCAAGACATTTATTACAGGAACAGTGAAATTTAGCAGTATTTTGTTATTTATATAAAACAACTCTTCAAGTAATATCGTAAATTTTAGATAACGCTTGGAATTTATTAGTATGGAAAAGATTAGAAGGGAAATTCTAAAATACCAATATGAAATACAAAGTATTGCGATATTAATATTAAAATCCTATTAATATTCTAAGAGAAAAAGTTTCTGATAAATTGATGCGATATAACTTTACACTAATATAGTTTATACGTCAGAATAGCATATAGACTGTAATAATAAATCGTTTAAATTATTACCCACAATATAAAGGTAATGGTCAAATAAGTTGTACACATTTTGTCACATATGAGTTATCTCAGCGTTTGTAGCAATTAAACCGTTGGAATTAGAGGTGTTTACGCTCAAAAACAGAACCGCGGCATCTGGAGCCGGACACCTACAAAAACAACATGAATTGTAAACAGAGAATTAAATATTACTTATTATTAAATATTCTCTCAGTGTGTATATAGGAAATATAATAATCATAATTATTTACATATACTTACAGTAGATGAGCAGATTAAATTTAAAATTCATGCACGTATTTTATTTTTAATGTAAATTGTTTTTTATTGTGTATTAAATGTTAACATCCACTTTCAATGTTTATTTTTTACGTATATGCATCAAATAGGATAAAATAATTTTAAAATGCAAACTTACCATGTTACCATGGCAAGGATACCATATTAATGGTTACTATTGCAACTTGCATCTTGGAATGTCCTGTAGTGGATTTTTTATTTTATTCATAATCTTGTGTTGTTGAGCTCTATATTTTGTAATATTGGTGGTGTTTTACGTAATATAGTTTAGTTATTGTGCACATGTGAAGTTAATGGAAAATAATACAACGGAGTATTGATTCTGACTTGCCAAAAAAATCCCTAGAAGTTCTAACAAGAGGGCCACCATCTTGTTAGTTCATTGAAATAACCACAAGAAACTTGTATTATCAATAGGTGATTCTACTCGACAATGGTAGTAATCCTAGAGGATTGGTTAAAAAAAACATGTTGCTCTATCATGCCGTAAGAAATGTTACTTCAGTAATTATAAAGAAAATATATTTTTAGACGTTATGTATATGGACGTAGTAGTATTAATAAATATATATGAAATATCATCTACCAGACCTTGAAGTCGATATTAAGGAGGGCAATATACGTTGATATTACCGTCGTATCTAATGTACCGTTATATGAAACCAAATGAGACACTCTCACGGCTTGATGTTCCATGAAATTACAGAAATATTTTTATGCTCTAGTTAATTGAGTTCATTACGAATTATACGCGCCTTATTAATCCTTATAACGAATTTTGGTAGGATGTCTGCTTAGTGATATCAAATACATATTCTTAGGGTCTTATTATGTGTATCCTATATAAATGTAGGTGTATTATGTATATCCAGCAGTCGAGTGTCGACTATGTTGGAAGCCGTCTTGATGGTGACGTTAGCCGATAGACTGTATTGGTCGGCGTCCTGGTTTTTGGATTTACTAAGCTTGTCATCCCAACAAATATTGTAAATGCATTGTGAGTTTGTTTAGCTGTTACGCTTTCATCCCTTAAGTATAGTCTGATCACAAACGCTGTACCGCGCCTTAGGAATACGCGGGGAGGTAATGACTGGGAAGGAAGGAGCACGCACGACCCATCTTTAGATATTTTATCTCGTACTAGTTTCTAGTACTTCGTAATAAATTGTCTATCTAAAAGTTGTTCCTGAGATTAGCGTGTTCATGTGAACAAACTCTTCAGCTTTATAATATTAGTATAGATACGTATACACAGAGATTCTGTTCGCTCCCCCGTCTCGCCGCTCGCGTACCTATGGCGTGTGGTTTTGGTCAGATTATAATGAATCAATCATCATGCGAAGTTTTTAATATTATAAATGCGAAAATGTGTTTATTTTTTACGATTTCACGAAGTTATATTACAAACGGGGATACAAAATGTGATAAATAATTATTCATTAGTTAGCCTACGCAGTATACATAGTTTACTGATTTATCTCTTCTTCATATTGTATAAATAAATCGGGTAAAGAGAAGACTAATGTAATAATTTTCAAATATAACAAATTAATACTTCATTTATATTAATAGATTTTATTCAAATTACAACCCATTAAATGTGATGTCTGAAACACTTTCGAGAAAGTGTTTAATTATTCAGAACTATCTAGATTGTAATAATTTAATTATGATAGATTGGCACACCGTATTGGGAAAGGACTTTCTAGTATTTAAGCTATATTCAAGCCGGAAACTCGTGAACAACCCCCTATCCGGATATATATTTTTTTATATTATAGGTGGCAAACGAACAAGCGGGTTCACCTCATGGTAAGTGATCACTGCCGTCCATAGATACTAACTATAACAAGGGAGTCGGAAGTGCGTTGCCATCCTGTGTTTGGGTGGATGGAAGGTGGGGGACGGGTAGTGGGGGGAGGGAGGTGGTCTTTCGACGCTATCACTGACCGAACGAAACGCAACAATGTAAGCACTGTTACTTCACGTCGATTTTCTGTGGGTCGGGTGGTAGTACCGCAGGCGAGTCGACTCATTCATGCTGAAATCAGTGATAGCTTCAGCGTGGCTCTACCATCTATCTATATGTTCTAACAGCATTTGAAATTCGGATTCTCCAGGTTTGTCGTGTTAGAGCTTTAAATCACCTTGTCATTTAACGTAAGGTGAGGTTGCAGTCAAAAGCTAAAACCATAATAAAGTATATTAAAGAAATAAATACAGTTCAAATAATTCCCTCAAAAATGAAATCAAAACATTTGCATTATGAATATAAATGATAATATATATTTAAAATTCTAAAGAAAAACGGATAAGAACGTTTCCATGTTAATTCGAAATGGAAAAGATTATTAATCGGTAACTTTACTCCGCCGCTAAGATGATAGGAGATAGAACAGAAATTATAACCAACAAGGAAAAAAAAGAAAGTTTTCGCGAAGACGCTCCGAAGTACATTTCGATTTAAGAAGTCGGCAAACAATTTGCATGCTGAATAATAAATTAACGGTTATCCGCAAATAAACCAGAGAATGCTTTCAGAAACTGTATTTAAGAAAATATTTCTCGTGAATTTTAATTCGTTACTTTTTTAATGACTTTTTATTTTTATGTTTTTAAATTTGTGCTTTAATTTTCGTAGCTGATTGGTTTTAGTGCAGAAGCAATCTATATATATACATAAAAGAAGAATATAAATGTATCATGTCTGTACTTTTTAGAATTATATGAAAAAAAAAATGTTGTAACTTGGAATATGTAATAAAATACATTTCAATCATTTTTAGAAATGTCTGTCTGTTTGTTTGTTTAAACACGCATCACTGCTTAAGTACTGCGTTCACCTCAAAACTCATAAAGCATACCTCGAGTAATATTTAGTCTTGGTTTCAATAAAATCGGTTCATTCTATCTAAAGTTATTGTAATTTTAATGACGACGCGACTGAAGTACAAGAGAAAGTAGATAACTAAATGGACTTAATAATACATCGAGGTGATTTTAATAGTCACTGTTTTTTTTACATTAGGTTCCATGCAATTCTTCTGTCCGTGTGTAAGTGACTGAACTCCTCCTAAACGGCTGGGCAGATATTGATGATTTTTTTTGTATGTGTTCAGGTAGATTCAAGAATGGGTTAGATTTACAATTGGACCCGGAGATGGCGCTGCAGTTGAATTGTGTGTTTTTTTTTAATTATCAATACTGGACAACGTCCGCCGAGCCCGCTAATAGCTTTATAAAGAATGACACCATACATCATCTTTGTATATCGTTTATTATTACATTTATTGTATATCGGCAAAATGACTGCACTGAGCCTAATGGTAATCACAGTACAATCCAAAAACAACGACGACCACCGAGTGACACACTATCCAATCCATCGCTGGTCGCCGCTGTCATGCCGGCCCGCGAAAAGCTGGATATGCACAGGCTGATCCCGAAACGCGACCCGCAGAAGCGAATCACTATGACGGGCTTTTTCGCCATATACGTGGTAGTTGCGACCCTGTCAGGCTGAAAAACCCTACCACCCCACTTTCGCCATTGCCAGCAGGGTGCACCACGTGCAGGTGAGATTGGCTTGGATGTCTCAAGTCTTAGATGTTATTCGACACCCCTTACACCTCAAGACTACTAACGGTTTATACTACTTATATTTATATATAGCACTAGATAGATAGATATAATAGATAAGAATACTGATACCTGAGGTCACACTCCGCCAGCGACACCTCCTTCCTGGCCCTTAGGAGGACGTCCGCGTAGGTTACCCCCAACTTTTCAGCTTCCGGCCGCAGCGTAATCAGGACTGCGGCCGAGCGAGGGGGAGCAAGGCTATTCTTCGCCCTCCTTTTGCGCCTCCTCCTTGACTTGGTCCCCTTCTGGGACGAGTTCGGGGCCGTGGTTACTGTAGCCGCCGCTGGGGTCGCCTTCTTCTTCTTTCCCTTGCGGCGGCGCTCCACGGCTGTCCAGGCCTCTGACTCCGTAGGGGCCAAGGCAATAATAGATATCAATATAGATAGAGATATATATATATATAGATAGATATATAGATATAACAATCTAGATAGTGCCTAGATATCACATACATCTTGCCTTTTAAAGGCCCATCTATATAAGTCAAAGCGATTACTATTTATACATAATTCCACAAAATAGTTTAAGTAACACATAAATAATAAAGTATGAACAAATTAATGTTATTTAAGCTATACAACAATTTTATATAATTATCTTTATTTATGTATCTCTAATATGGTTAGTAGTCTGTTTCGACATGTAGATCAGCGACATCTTGCCTTTCATGGCCGAACCATGAAGTCAATGACTATACTATTATTACTAATGATCAATCTAATGATTCAATTCTATATAATGATATCCATTCTTATTTAAGTCTTATTAAAATCTATATAATATTAATAATTGTTATTTATGTATCTTTAATATGGTGGTGCTAGTGTTAATATGTCTTTCTAATATGGTGGCGCTAGTATCAATGTGTATCTCTAATATGATTGCGCTAGTGTCGATGTATATTTATAATATGGTGGCGCTAATATCTATGTTCCGGTCGTGTTGTAGTCTCGTCTCTTGAATGTGATGCAGCGGCACCGGAGGTGGGTGCTAACAATAAGCTATATTGACTTAAAGTTTTGTAAAAAAACGTATGCAACGAGTTTTAGTGTGAAAGAGTAACAAAAGTCACAAACTTTTTCATTTTTAAAATTAACAGGATATTAATTATCAAATAAATTAATAATGTTAAAAAAAATTTTTCAAGAAAAAGATTAATTTTTTACTATTACTTTATTTATTAAGAAATAGATGCGTTTTAAAAAAAATATTCGAAACAATAAAAAACTGATCTTCGTAAATAGAATCAACCGCTAGTTGTAGCAACATCGTAGCCGGTGCGGCGTAGCATCCTGTAGTGTACCGTAGCGGCGTAGCCCTTCAATTTGTTATGTAAATGTGCCTTTTGTCGGTCCGTTCGTCCGTTGCCGCCACTCCATAAATTTGTTCAGATACCGGGCATTTTGTATGCAATTTCGCCCAATTGGCTATCGGTCGAGTTGCAGACGAAGCGCGCTGTCATTTGACGGCATTCTGAAATGCATTGTCGTGGAGATAACAATATAACAATATTACCGTCTTGGTTAAAATAATGTATTTGATGTAGTAAAACATAGTTCAAAATCAGCTGAGGCGGCTGAGATATGGAGAGTACCCATTTAATAAGCCTGCCCTAGTGAGAGTCAATGTAATATATACTAGCTGTGTCCGCGACTATGTCCGTGTAGAATTTCACATGTGAATATCAGTGATTATATAAATTACGAAGATTTTATCTCTATGTGGTTTTTATATATACCACTTAATGTTAAATCTACTACTCTTAAACCCGGCCCCTTTTCATTTGGCTGTTTTACTTTCTTGTTAAAACAATTTCAGATTTTTTTCATTTTTAAGCTAAATCTACGATAATTTAATATTATATTGTGATAACCAGATTAATGAACAAAATAAATAACCAACTCAGAACACATATGCTACAATTTCTATTCAACGAAACCAAAAAATAACCCTTCAATTATATTTGTACCAATTCTAACAATTATAAATGAACCATTAAAGTTAATGAAACATACGTATCCTCTGTAATTTTATTTATCTCCATGTGTTTTATTTTCAATTATTTATGATTCTATGTTTTTATGTTACTGTTTTTTATTTCATTTCGGTATTTTGTACTATAAACCAAAATCCTATTGAACGTGGTGAAGCAAATTTTAAAATTAGTTTTTCATTTATTTGCCGTAATGAACTATAAATCCTATTGTGTTATAACATAACATAAGAATACAGTTAAAATCTTTTTAATGAACTCCTTTTATCCTATAATTATTTGAATCATAATTATTAGTGATGTTATATGTGCAAATGTGGATTTGTTTGTTACGCTTTCATGCAACCGATCATCATAAAACTCTTCATACGCATTGCATTGTCAGAGGTAGAAACAAAGATATAAAATACCCTTCACACAGAAAAACTATTCTGTTTCCGAGCAATAGATTAAATCTACATTAACAAAACTGCGGACATAAGTTAGTTCTTAATATATTAATTACATTTACTATTCATGGTATCTTTACCTGCAATCAGCATACAACTATTACAACAACCAACCATGTATACTCAATTAATAGAACCGTTCGCAATATCTGGATGACGAGGATAACTTTAGAACAATTGTGATATTTAGAAAAAAAAGCAAATATCCCACCAAGTCAAGTAATATTGGTGTATAACGGCATTCTAAGCTAAATATCAACTGTTCTTTATCATTCATCATCAATCACTTATGAAGTGCAATCGCAAATGATACATGTGTAAAGCCGCAGATATTTTTATGGTTCTACTCCATCGTTTACCTATAGTAATAATAATAAAAAAACCATTTATTTCCGATCTAAAGTATTTTATATTAAATGCATTTTAAAAATTTACAAGTATATTACTTTTATTATGATATGTATTGTTGCGGGTTATAAAATAACTGAAGATATGTCAATTATGGCATTGGCACTCTATGCAATAGCAGAGGCAATAGCATATGCCATTAAAAGTAAAATTAAAATGGTTGTCATTTTAACGGACAGCGGAAGTGCACTTCAATTTTGCTGCATACATCGGAGTTGGGAGATTCTGCTTTCCTCATTAGGTATGCAAAACGTCTAGATGGATAGTGCCCCGAACGGAGTCTTAAAGCTACCTTAACATATTGTCGGTTTAGGTTGCATTCATTAAACCACGGTATATGAAGAGGCTGACACTGTATTGTTTTATACCAGATACCTTTTTCCTTACTTCTCTCATCAAACAATTCTTTCCAATTATTATACAACCTTTCTTTAAATTTTGGCAGCACTTCCCAATAATTTACTTTAACCTCTTTTACTGTACCGTGAGTCGACCCTAATTTTGCAATACGGTCAGCCTCTTCATTTCCCTTAATGCCAATATGCGAAGGAATCCATTGAAAAACCATTGACTTATTGTCAAATTGTTGCGTAAAAATATGGTTCAAAATAACATATGCTACTGATACGCCTTTATGACCAGTGGCACATCGAATCAGGTGCTGAAGTGCACTTCTGCTGTCCGTTAAAATGACAACCCTTTTAATTTTACTTTTAATGGCATATGCTATTGCCTCTGCTATTGCATAGAGTTCCAATGCCATAATTGACATATCTTCAGTTATTTTATAACCCGCAGCAATATTTTTATTAGCGTCATAGTAAGCCAACCCTAAGCTATTATTATTTTTAGAACCATCAGTATACAATTTATACCAACCTTCATATTTTATTTTTAATTCTTGTTCAATATCATATTTGGCAGAAACTACATTTAATTGATTTTTATGTGTCTTAATACAATCTAGATTTATTACTACTTAATATGTCCGAAATTGTCTTCAATTATATTCAAATAGCCTAAGCCGTCTAATCATTTAGTCCGCTTTTGTTCACAAGTTTCACAAATGAGTATTTTCATACCATAAGTATAATAATATATACCTCATTTGTTTTCATTTACAAAGTGAGAATTTTTTTTTTTACAAACTGTTAAAAGTGACATCTATGAGAATATACAGAAAACAAGTAAACTTATTCTCGGTTGAAGAAGTATCTTGTGTTTGTCGGATAGATGGCGCTTATTTAAATTATTTATTTTGTTGCAACGCAGTTTTAATTTTAATACGTAATGATTCCTTGTTTATCTATATGTTAGAGTTTATCTATGTGTTAGAGAGTTCATTTATTGAGGAAGGCTATATGCTATATGATGATATATCATCACGCTAAGATCTATAGGAACGGAACACCAATGAAGAATGATTCAAAAACCCTTCTTTCTCTAATAAGAGCTTCCGCGGCTTACTAATTCAAAGTGACTAGTCCAAGCGGACGAAGCTAGTTAAGTTAATTATCATTTTTGCACATCTTATTTTTTTTTTTTTGGTAACCAGTCTTCCAGATAATTACAGCTATTATCGAATAGGCACACTTCTATCAAGTGTCACAAGATTATGGATCATTACATAGTATAAAACAAAGTCCCCTACCGCGTCTATCTGTCTGTCTGTTCGCGATAAACTCAAAAACTACTGAACAGATTTTCAAGCATTTTTCACCAGTGGATAAAATGATTCATGAGGAACGGTTTTGTATATAATTTGTCAAAAATTATAATCCAGGGCAGGACAACGTCGGCCGGACCCGCTAGTAAAATATAAAATCCACTACATACACACTTATTGCTTACTAGCTGAGCCCGCGACTTCGTCCGCATGGAATACCTTATGTAATAAATATTAATAAAGTTATCTGAATGTATAATTTACTTATCTCTTGTACTTACATCGCGTCGTTATTAAATTAAATACAATAACTTTTGATAAATTGGACCGATTTTAATGAAACTAAGACTAAGTTATTCTCGAAGATATCTTTTATGATTTTCTTGGTGTGGTGTTATTGTGAACTCTGTACTTTAGCGGAGTTCCGATCCAGACACGGCCGGGGACGGACGTGTTGACGCGCTCGGTGCAATATTCGATATTCGCGAGTATAGTGATACATTGTGTTGCCGTGTAATACGTAGTGTTACTGTGAGTCGCGAGTGCTGTTTTCGATTGTATTTTTATAAAACCGCACTTTTCAGTGCGCGCCCTATATAGCGAATACAACGTGTCGTTGCGTCGCGGTCATCGAGTGCATTACATCATGTTCGGCGTATGTAGCTGGCGTACTTCGTCACATATCCAGAGCTTCGT
>MU158718.1:1105676-1222022 GCA_015888305.1 Antheraea pernyi
TATATATATATGTCAGTATGTTTGTTATCCGATCGTTATTAAACTAATATAATATTATACCTTATATAATATTACTAATATAGTATAATTCGTTGCTTAGGAATATTCATAGGTTGAATATATTATTCAATATCAGATGGATTCGATTCCCATTTGATAACGAAGACTGCTTTAAATTTATATATGTGATTTTCCATGAAAATCTTTAACTATGGAATTTTATAATTAAATGCTTGTACTATTTTATATTTGTATTTTAATTATACTTCAGTGTTACGCTCATCTTTGTTATTATATTTTGTTAATATATGCAGTATGCGCTGATTTTCTAGAAGAAAACATGTAGAGGCATTAAGTTCACTAGTGTACAAATTAAAAAAAGCAGTAAAGAGTTAATTTATTTATGAATTTAATTAAAAAAAAAACAAACATAAATAGCATTTTATACATAAGGTAAAAACATTCTCAACTATTATGCACTTTACCCTATAAAACAAACTAGTGTGCAGGTGACTTTTGAAATTATAGTCGGTATATTTAAAAGATTAAAACTGCGAAAGTATGTAATAATATAATGACATGCAACAGTATGTGACAAGTTTCGGAATCATTCCCATTTACACTACATCTATACATTTACAATTTTTGTTTTTAATTATATCGTAGCATGACAGAGTTTCTACTATGTATTTGTTATTAAGCACAGTGCAAACCAAAACCAATGGTGTCCAACGAGATATTTACAATACATCGGCAGTATTCGCTAACGGCCTGCAAGTATGTTGTCGGCAGGATACATAGGCGGTCCCAAAAAGTGGCAAATTAAAACAGAGTGACAGTGAAGATTAGTTGTGTATAGGTACGCTGCTCGATTACAGAATATATCTTGACTATTCCCGGAATGTGACACACATTCTAATGGTGGTAGAGCCACGCTGAAACTATTACTGGTTTCAGCATGAATGGGTCGGCTCGCTCGGGGTAGTACCACCCTCTCATAGAAAACCGACGTGAAATAACAGTGCTTCCATTGTTGCGTTTCGTTCGGTCAGTCAGAGGCTCGCCTCCCCTCCCCTCCTCTCTCCGCTCCCTTTCCCTCCCCTAACCCTTCCCCTCAAAGGGTGGCAACGCACTTGTGACTCCTCTGGTGTTGTTAGTGTCCATGGACGGTGGTGATCACTTAACGTCAGGTGACCCACCTGTTCGTTTGCCACCTATGACATAAAAAAAAACGTAAGCATACCACTGCTACAGCCATTTACTGAAGCGTTGAAAAACACTAATTATGCATAAGTAATTTTGCATAGTGGTACAGAATTATCTAGCGTGTGTATCAGTGTGTACGCGCGGAGGAAATGAAGTTTCTTTGGCTTATATGTATTAAATTATATATGTGCTATACGAAATCTCGCAGTATAAATACTCAACTATACATTTATTTATTTTGGTATACTGCTAAACCCAAACAGACCCTTATACATACTTTCACGTACACACAAATACATACAAACTCGTAACGTGTAATGTAATTTTTTCCCTACCGTCCCATAATAAGTTTTACTCCAAAATATTACATCCCATTTCTGATAATATGTAGTGAAAAGTATTGTTATAATCACTAGTCTTACGGCATATTATTAGTAAGCGATCTTTATCTAAACAGGTAATAAGAATGTAAATCTAAGAAGTTTGTAAGTTTTAGATTTTTGTAAAAAAAAGTGTTGTAAGTGCTTAGGAATTAGTAATAAAGTACATTTCAATCAATTTTAGAAATGTCTGGCTGTCTGTTTGAATGAACACGCAATACTGCTAAAATACTGTGTTCATGATTTTAATAGTGGTAGAGCCACGCTGAAACTATTACTGGTTTCAACATGAATGGGTCGTCTCGTCCGGGGTAGTACCACCCTCTCATAGAAAAACGACGTGAAGTAACAGTGCTTGCATTGATTGTTGCGTTTTGTTCGGTCAGTGAGAGCGCCGGAGGCCCACCTCCCCTCCCCTCTCCTCTCTCCTCTCCCTCCCCCTCCCCTAACCCTTCCCCCCAAAGTGTGGCAACGCCCTTGCAACTCCTCTGGTGTTGTTAGTGTCCATGGATGGTGGTGATCACTTAACATCAGGTGACACACATGTTCGTTTACAAACTATGACATAAAAAAAAATGATAACACCTTACCAAGAAAATAATAAAGCATATTTTCGAGTAATATTTAGTCTTCATTTCATTAAAATCGGTTCAGTCTATTATAAGTTATTGTACTTTTAATGACGACGCCACTTAAGTACGAGAGAAAAGTAAATAAGTAATGGACTTAATATATTTAAATGACTTTATTAATCGCTGTTTTTTTTACATAAGTCGAAGTCGCGATCACAGCTAGTTATGGTATATGTTCGAGAAAAAACATATCTACATCATTTTAACTCAATATTCACTTTTATGATATTGTTAATACAAATACAGTATACATAAGTATATTTTTATACAGGATGCGACATTAACGAACTCTCCTGTAGTTTCATTAGTCGAATAGCGTCGTTATTTCCACGCTATAGATTTTTATTTTACGCCATTAATTCGTACCGTGCGTGTTGTATCGATTAGTTTTGTGCGTTTATATCAGTGGAGTCGTGGTGGTATAGTTATTTCACCAGTGGAATATCAATCCGATCTCCGCAGGTTAGAACCCTGTGCATATACCAACGAATTTTTTGGAATCCGCGTATATTTACTCATTTAATACGTCGTGGGCTGGTGCGGTTATTATACCCATACTCTTTGGAAAGAGGCATATCGCCCAGCAGTGGGTCTCTTAGAGGCTGATGCTGATTACTTTACTGATATAAAGAAGAGAGATACAAAGCTATTATGTGATTATTATACGTTAATAGATCTAATAACGCTTTTTTACGCTTTAAAATTAACAGATTAGCATATTTTTGTTTCAATTAGCAAGATTAAATATAGCCCACGTCATTTAGAAATTGGTATAACTTATATCTGTTTATACCTATTAATACTGCCGCCTAATATCTAAACCTTCCTCATGAATTACTTTATCTATGCAGAAAATCGCATTAAAATCCTTTCAGTAGTTTTTGAGTTTATCGCGAACAGTAACAGTAGTGATATATTCTGTATTATGTAAAAAGGACCACCTAAATAAGAAACTCAAAACTTTTAGATGAAAGAGACAACTGTTTTTATATTTATACAAATATTCATTGTGCATTAAAGAAAACGTTAGAAAATGAATTTATAGTATAAGTAATCCGATAGTACATTGTTAAAATAACATTATGCACCCCCAAACCGAGTCATACGCATTTAAATGGAAAGACTTGATCATTAATACAGGAGGGTCTTTTAACAAATGTTCGTATTATGTGACTTTGTCGTGTGAGAGTTAGTAGAGAGGATAAATTTTAATAAAAAACCACTCGGCGTCGTCGCGCTTCGGGCAAAGATACGAGGGAGGTATGATAACAAGTTTTTTGAACAAATTTGTATGTTATAAATCAAATATTAAGACATATTATTAAGAATAGAAATAATAATTGATATGAATAGTTTCATACGTTGTTTTTTAACCAAGAGCACAGCTAGGGACTAATGTTATATTACTATAACCAACTGAACGATGGCATATCATGGGCTCTCATCGAAAATCAGCGCTGCAGTACTGCTACATATTTTCTGAATATGTTTGCCAATCGTTCGATTTTTTTATTTAAATGAAAACAGTTTTAGGCGCGTTGAGTGGTATTTTCGGCAGGAGATAAATTTATAATTGCGCGTCAGCAGGCAAGTATGACCGGCCCTGTTGCGTTATTTTTTTTTATATCATAGGTGGCAAACGAACAGGTGGGTCACCTGATATTAAGTGATCACCACCGTCCATAGACACTTGCAACACTAGGAGAGTCGCAAGTGCGTTGCCAGCCTGTGTTTAGGAGAAGATGAGAATGGGAGAGGGAGGGGCGAGGGGAGGTGGGTCTCCGGCGCTCTCACTGACCAAACGATATGCAACAATGTAAACACTGTTACTTCACGTCGATTTTCTGTGAGAGGGTGGTACTACCCCGGTCGAGCCGGCCCATTCATGCTGAAACCATTAATATCTTCAGCGTAGCTCTACCACCGTCAACCACCGTTTGCGCGGCTTGCGTTAGACGCGTAGTTTAGATGTCTGTGTACATGTTATATTGATATTTTGCAGCTCATCATACATTTGATTGATTAATAATATACTTTATAAAAATATATATAATTATTGCTCCGAGTGCCAATAGATATGAAAGCCACATTAATCTTAATAATTTTAATAAACAAGTCTGAAATATCAATATTATCATTCACACTATAATTAAAATAAAAATTCAAAAGAGAACCACATTATATCATTGTTTTGACTTTTCATTTCTTTGTTTTTATGACTGCCTCGACACTTTTTTTATTTTATTTTATTGTTTTGTTGCTTCCAATAATATTTCTTCCTTTCTTCCAATTGCCAAATCGTCCGTATGAAATGTGCAGGACAATATGTAGTAATGAACGTGCCATTTCGAATCGATATCAAGCATTGCACTCAATAGTGGCTCATTATCGTAACGATTCAATCGAAACTGGTTATCCGGTTACTGTAACGATAATATACCCGGGTTTTAAATGATAACTGTCGGGTCCATCTGCGTTATGGCCCTGTTACTGAGGGGATTTCATTAAGTTCAATTAATTAATTGCATTTTCCATTTACAAATTTAACTCATAACGAAATTGCAATACATTATTAGTTAATATGTTATGTCATCTTTGAAGTGAAAATTTATGAAGGTGCGCTGAATATTTAATCGAAAAAAGCGAATCGTCACGCTCGTGTCGGTGACGCTGAATCGTGTATACTCGGCTCCGGTTTACCGTCTGACAAGGAGTGCATCAGTGTAATATTTCAAATTTATATATTACTAGTGGACCCGGCCACGCGTTGCTGTGGCTCAGTTATTACATGAACTGGAGTTGAGAAAGATATTCAAAATTTAAACGTGGCGCCATCTATGAGGTATCTATAACAATCGGTCCTACAGTTTTCAGTCAACAGGTTAATTTAAAGCGCCATCTGTTCGAGACTGGTAAATTTACAATTAATAACAATAATCTATATTGACAATCATTTAATTTGTAATTAAAAAATATTGAGGCCATTAATCGAAATATAAATTATCCTATCTCTTAAGTTGAAACAAGTTATATTGGAATGCCAACTTTCATGTAGATCGGTTGAATAGTTTCGGAGTTCATCGTGGACAAAAATCATGACGTTGTATTTTTACATATTTAGATGCGTATTTAAAATAAATATTAGTATCATTTATATACATATAAACATTTATAAATGAACTTTATCGTGCATGTAAATTTATAAGTTTTTACTTTTATCGTGTAATCATAATTGCACACTCACTTTTTTTTTAAATAAGAAAGTGTCTTGGTAATGTTTAGCGAATACCCATATTATAAATTCAAATGTTTGTATTTATGCCATTTTAACAGTTGTGTATTACTTTCTTAAGTAGAAAGAACCTTTCAAAAGATATATCTTGCTCGTATCATAATAGTCTGTTTTTTTAATAATATTTTTACCATTATTGCTTTGTTTTATATGGATTAAGCTATTCTATTAATAGTTATCGGCTAGTAAAAAGAGGACCGTTATTATCAGTGTAGTCATTTCAGAGATAACAAGAAAATACACAAACAAAGGATTTAAATTCAATAGTTTATTACAAATTTTAAACTGGTAACTGTATACACAAGAAAAAAATATTAAAATAATAGAATAAAGGATAAATTTAACCCGTTTTAACACTCGTATGTATACCGTATCGACAAAAAATACAAGTGGCTTATTTTCTTAGTATAATATTTTGGAATTCGCATATGTTGATTTAATTCTTTTTCATATATTGTCTGGTCAGTTCCTCTGAACACTTTTCATTGATCAAGACCGCCTATAACATTTAGTAACTTTAAATAAAATAATCACCACACCGTTAAAACATAACTAGATTACGTTAAATATATAGGAACAATAAATATATAGGAAGAATAAATATTAAAATATTGAGCTTGGATATAATAACGATGGAAACGTAATTATAAAATCTATTAATGGTACAATATTCTTTCAAAATTATCAAGTTTTTTGAAGTGAACACTTCAATAGGGGCGATGAGCTTTATTTTATTGGCAGGAGATAAACTTATGATTTCGCGTCATGACATGCTATAGTGACTGACAGTATTGCGCTTGCATGGCTCTCGTCACACTAGCGACACGAAGTATAAAAGCCAGTGTACATATAATATTTATATTTTATGTTGAGATTCTGCACTCATATACTTGGTTAATTGATAAACTGTAGAAAAACATAATTATCGTTCGCATTTCCAATAGATATGAAAATCAGACCAATGATAATAATTTCAATTAACCAAACTATTACATTGAAATAATTATTGCTAAAATTTATTTAAAAAAGAACTAACTTTTATTCTATTGTTTTGAGTTTTCACTTCTGTCGGCAGTCTTTATGACTGCCTCGACTTCTTTTATTTTTAAGATTGAAATAACTTTTTTTTTATAGTAGCACGGCAAAATGACTGCACTGTGCCTGATGGTAAGCACAGTACAATCCAAAAACAATGGCGACCACCGAGTGACACACTATCCATCGCCGGTCGCCGCTGTCATGCCGGCCTGCGAAAAGCTGAATATGCACAGGCTGATCCCGAAACGCGACCCGCAAAAGCGAATCACTATGACGGGCTTTTTCGTCATATACATGGTAGTTGCGACCCAGTCAGGCTGTAAAACCCTACCTACGCTTTCGCCATTGCCTCGTTCGTTATCCAGCAGGGTGCACCACGTATAGGTGAGGTTGGCTTGGATGTCTCAAGTCTTAGATGTTATTAGACACCCCTTACAACCCAGCTCCCAGATTAAATCTATCTCTAGAAAAATCTCCAATTTACAAATTACCTTAATCCAATATACCGTGTTATACGCAAATAATCCTAACGGTAACGTGGTACGGTGGAGGTATAAAATTTTACTGTTATATCTAGGCTTAGAGATAAGCCGTTGTATTGGTCCAGTCGTATCTGTTATCTAGATACTAGAGTCAATGCTAAGCTGAATAGATATTGAAATGTGTCCTATTCAATTGCCTTTGATATTATTGTATCATTATATGGAAACAGAACGTGCGTAAAATTAAAGCGTAGCACCAATTCCTATAAAGATTATGGACGAGAAAGTTTTTTCAGAACGGTTGGAAAAACTACGCTACAGATATTGATGGACTGTACGGTAATATGGATTATATGGTTTTAATGGTGGTAGAGCCACGCTGAAGCTATTACTGGTGTCAGCATGAATGGGTCGGCTCACCGGGGTTAGTTAGCCTCTCACAGAAAACAGACGTGAAGTAACACTGTTTGCATCGTTGCGTTTCGTTTGGTCAGTGAGAGCGCCGGTTACCCATGCTGAAACCAATAATAGCTTTAGCATGGCTCTACCACCTACAAAAATGGATTTAATACATTCAAATGACTTTATTATTCAGTGTTCTTACATAAAGTCCTACGCGGAAGAAGTCACGGACACAGCAAGTATAAGTAAGTAAGTAAAGGCTTCGCTAAACTATACGCGTTCCAAGGTGTCAAGGTGTAATAGTATTAATTCATATAATAGGTCTTTACCTATGAAATTACCGTTCTGCAGTACTGGCCATTTCAAATCAAAATAATTTTTGTTTGGCTAAGAATTCTAATTTCAAATTAATTTTATTTTAAAAACATCGAATGCTTTTTCCAAAAGTAGTCATTTGTTTATTGATTAGTGTTACATTTTCATCGCATTTCAATTTTTTTTGTCATCATGGATACGTTAAAAATTCGAGTAATTATGGAATATGAGTACCGTCGTGGCAGCAACGCTGCACAAGCGGCACGCAACGTCAACGACGTTTACGGAGCTAACACTACAAACCAACGCACCACCTGTTATTGGTTTACTCGCTTCCGTTCTGGGAATTTCGACCTGAAGAATAAACCTAGCGGTCGTCCGAAGACTCTGGTCGACAATGACGAATTAAAGACGACTGTGGAAGCAGATGATACACAATCTACGGCTGAATTAGCAGCAGCTTTCGACGTTAGCGGCAAAACAATATTGGTCCATTTGCGTCAAATTGGCAAGGTAAAAAAGCTTGATAAATGGGTGCCCCACGAACTCAATGATCGCCAGCGCGAAGTACGCGTCGAGACGTGCCTTGCACTGCTCAACAGACACACAAATGAAGGAATTTTGAACTGCGTTTTTACCGGCGATGAAAAATGGAATCTGTTTGATAACCGCAAGCGCTCAGCAAGTTGGTTGGATCCTGGTTCAGCACCTAAACAATGCCCTAAACGAAAACTTACCCCTAGAAAAGTGATGGTCACTGTTTGGTGGTCTAGCGCCGGTGTGATTCATCACAGCTTCTTACCAAACGGGGTGAGCATTACTGCAGATGTGTACTGTGAAGAACTGAACACAATGATGGAGAAGCTGGCACATCTCCAACCAGCATTGGTCAATCGCTCGTCTCCGCTGCTCCTGCACGACAACGCGCGACCTCATACTGCACAGCAGACGGTCTCCAAGTTGCAAGAACTGGGGTTGGAAGTTCTCCGTCATCCGCCCTACTCACCAGACCTTGCGCCTACAGACTACTACATTTTCCAGAATTTGGATAACTCCTTGGTGGAAAAAAATTCAAAAATTCAATACCCGAGAGGCAGCACGAAATGCCTTTGAATAATTTGTTGCCTCCCGTCCAGCTGATTTCTTAAAGAAGGGAATCAATAAACTGCCACTTCGTTGGCAAAGATGCATTGATTGGATGGATGATTACTTCGATTATTACAAATAAAAAATACCTGAAAAATATTCGTCTCAATTTATTCATACAAAACGGTAATTTCATAGGTAAAGACCTAATATAATTAAATATGTAATTTACTAGCTGAGCCAGTCACGCGTTACTGTGGCTCAGTTATTATATGTTAAATTAAAATTATGATAGACTATTTTTCAACTAAAAGTGGTGCCATCTATGAGATATCTATGGCAGTCGGTCCTACAGTTTTCTGTCAATAAACGAATCTAAAGCGCCATCTGTTCGAGACTAATAAAACTTAGAATTAATAACAATAATCAATATTGACAATCGCTTAACTTGCAAAAAATAGTTAGGCCATTAATCGAAATATAAGGCATCCTATCTCTCAAGTTGGACCAAATAACACTTAAATGCCAACTTTAATGAACATCGGATGAGTAGTTTCGGAGTTCCTTGTGGACAAACATCATGACTCTGGATTTTTATATATTAAGCTATTATACATTTAATGTAAATCAGATTTCAGATTTGTCTCTTACATTGTATCATTTCAATGATATCTTCTCCTTTAACACTGATGAATCTTGTTGTGTGGCAACAACTATTATTTTATGATTATATAATGAATTTCGCAGTGGTAGGTTTATAGTACGAGCTTGCGATCATGGTAACGACTGTCGGAAAATCTATATCTCTTATCAGTGTCAACTGCTCTAAAGCTTTACTTTTCATCACACTTGTGCAGTCATTGTAATGCGTTAAAAAAACGTAATCTTAGGTATATAGGCCTAATCATATTATTGTATTTATTTAGGCTTAATCTTATGTTTTCTCAAAGTAAATTTTAAGCAAGTCGCTATCGTGTAAACTCTGCTTAAATCCCGGACACCTGAAGCCCAACTTTATCAGAGACTTAATTACTTATGGAAATGGAACCGGTCGTGTATGTAAATTGTTTGACAACTTGTTAGATCGCATGTATTTCACGTCTTCTTTGTACTATAGGCAACATAAAAAAACTAGAAAGATCACCATTATTATGTTATTCACACTTCGAACGAGCGCATTTTTAGGCCAAGCGCTTCATATTGGTGTGCTTTTTCAACGTAGGTTCATGTTTGATCTGTTTTTGAACATGGTTTTTTTAAAGTCTTGTATTTTATATTTGGCAAAAAAAAATTACTTTACTATTATTCGTAATACAAACTTAGCCACTGTTTTCACATTTTAAGCCTAACATTTTGAAAAAATCATAAAGTATCATGTCAGAAAGTAAAACTGTACTTTTTTAAACAGTAACTGCTCAGTCACTTATGATTTAATAGATGGCGTTGTACAATATCTTGGTACAGCTGTATCGCGATATCAAGTAATACGTCACATTAATGACGCTACCGGTGCTTGTTTATATATTCGGATTTCTACATCCCATTCGCTAAGGGGTTTCTGTACTCAATTGATAAATGTTTCTATAAACCAAACGTTATCGTTAGATTGTTATAAAAATTGAATCTAAAAGATATCGAAATATAATCCAAATTCGATCGTTCTGTAAATCTCGCCAATATTACACTAACAATGAATAACACTAATGATGAATTTTTAGAAATAAATATGATTGAATGTCTGTAATATAAAATTAATATTCTCCAAAGTTTACTGTTAGCTATACTTATTATTTTGCACTTAGAGATAAATAGACAGTATGCATACATTCACAAAAAAAAAAAAGAACAAGCTTGTGAATGGTATTTAACACCAATTACAATTACATAATTAAAAATATCAAACATTTAAAACATGTACCACATGCAATATAGTTGGAAGACTGAGTAGATAGATGGCGTTTATAACAAATCTGAGTACACTACTAAACGTTACACAATAAAAAAATCATGAATGTTCGTAAAACGTTTTGCGAATCTAATTTTCTCATTGAATTCGAAACTATGAAGTCGGACAAACGCGCACCTGGGTCTGAGGATGCTCTGCCTGGCGGACAACTGCGTCGCAACTTTACCCGCAATTTAATTAGTTATGGGACCGGCAGAGACCTCTACCGCCCCGACGCGGTGATGCCGCACGTGTGCATTGTTTTACTGTTAGTTTCATTGAGGCATTTAAATTATAGCTATTTTAAATATACTTGCATAGAAATGAAATCAAATATTTTCATCGTTGCTATTTCATCTGTAATAAATGTATACCTGCTATATTTTAAGATTATTTTCACACCGTCGCTATAATAATTTCGGACTAAAATAATAAGTGTTTCCTCTAACAACATTTTTTACGCTCCACAGCCTATACAAAGTACAAAAAGCGTGAGATGTCCAACCAAGCGTAATTTCACATAAAAAGTTATTTTTCATTTCGTGTGAAAAATAACAGTAATTTTTTTTAAATATTATCGACTTTATAAAAGTTGTTACATGCTACAAAGACTACTTGATTTTATTTTATTACTCAGTTATTCTCGGCTTATTAACTTATGGCTCTACATACCTCCGTAATAACCCATACTACGCCATATGTATTTTTACTTGTAACACATTGTTAACAACAGTTTAACACACTTAACGATAGAGAGTAGACTCTTTCGCAGAAACGCGAGCGATTTTTAGTTTTGTAACAAAAATTACTCGATATGAAATCGATGTTGACTTAGCAAACAGCACGTGCGGACATCGAATCGATGGACGTAGGTCCGAATTGTAGTAATTTTGTCGGAGCTTTAGGTGAAGGAAAACATCGTGATGAGACCATAGTATGGTGTTAGAGAATTTAAGTCCGGATGGCTAGCTACCGCCCTCATATTGCAAACCTCTCACTAAGCACCTGTTGGTGTGTCCCAACAGCTCCTAGGCTTAACGTGTTTACCAACTTAGACCACATCGTCATTTAACATTAGATGATATTGTGATCGAACGGTAAAACCTATAAAGTATAAAAAACTCAATCCCCTAAAAGAAAAAGCCAGAGAGAAATAATATTTTTTTCTAGCCTTTGTTTCTCTTATTGCGTACATAAAAAGTTACTATTTGAATTATGGAGAATTTAATATTACGTGTTGTTCACTTTTTCAGTATGAAACTGTGTGTCTAACGTAATATTAAAGTCCATGTAAAAGAGAAACAAAAACATCGGAGCAAACCAAATTGCAAAGGCGCATCGGTCTAGTAGGGCGCGCGGCGCGGCGTCGGTGTTGAGGCGGGTAAGCAGTTCCTATTTCCGCAACTAGATGGCGTTGTTCCCACGTCCCAAACGATTCCTATCTCGGCGCAATCACGCCTTTGTCAGTATCGAAATTACGAAAATGGTCCCGACCGACCTTCCGGCCTCTCGTATCGCTTTGAGGCGCTTTTGGCACGTTTCGTAAATTTCTTTGGGCGTCGACGCAGAAAGCAATAATGGAAACTTCGGTATCGGCCGATGGCGAATTCCGACCGGTTCATAAACAAAAGTTCGCCATTGGAATTCGATTGGGGTTTCAATCAAAAGAAATTAAGTTTTTCAGGTTTCTACTAACGAAACGTAATAGCAGAGGCACAAAGGGATTCTCTCTTATAAGTTTGACTTTTACGACAGATTATATACGTTTTTTTTACGTTACGTTACATACAGGTTTTTGCCGCAGTATTTGCAGACAGGTTTGGCAACGACTATAATAGATTCCAGTCATGTTTTCATTGCCAATAAATAAATGTTGAACGAATGAGAAAAGAAAAAGTTTTTCGTAAGAAAACGAATTAATTCACATTTTATTATTATTTTAAAAACTAAAGAAACTTGACCAGATAATTATATGCTATCTATACGTTATATACGCATATTTATTACCACTATATATTATAAAACAAAATACCCTGCCACGTCTTCTCTGTCTGTCTGTTTACAATAAACTCAAAAACTACTCATCGGACTGTCATGCGGTTTTCACCAGTAGATAAAGTGATTCATAAGGAAGGTTTAGGTATATAATTTGTCAAGGTTTATTTTTTTTATTATCAGGGCGTGACAATATCCGCCGAGCTTGTTAGTATGTCGATATAACATTCTAATTATAATACCAAACTCCAACACAGTTCTACCGACCAATATTATAGTTGCCACATTTAAGTATTTTCTACGCTATCTTTGCTAATATTATAAATGCTGAAGTCAGTTTGATTTTTACATTTTCAAGCTTTAAATATTTAACCGTTCGTCACGAAATGATATATATATATATACGTTGGTTAGGTATATAGAAAAGGACAAGATACCTTTTGTCGAGAAAAAAGTTATATTTCGAAGACTTAGGTTACATCTACATTGATAAAGAAATTACCAGCAAAAGCTAGTTTAACAAATATATATAAATATCACTTTTACAAATATCTATCTGTTTGTTTGTTTGAACACGCATCACTGCTAAATTATTGCGTTCACTATAAAACATATCCTCAAGATAATTATAAAGCATATCCTCGAGTAGCATTTAGTTTTGGTTTCATTAAAATCGGTTCACTCTATCAAAAGTTATTGTAATTTTAATGAGGAAGCGACTTAAATTACGACCAAGCGGTGCTGCAACATCTTTACATTTATACGGTTTGATCGAAATTATGAACATTTGTATACATATGTATCTTAAAACAGAGAATATATACAATAGATCCATTTAGCTAAAATGTTTAATTAGAATAAATAATAATAAAGGCACGTACACATAGTATAGTATAACTGTTATGTGCCGCTCAATACTACGGTAAACAACTTCAAACAGTTTGAACGATGTAAAAGTACTACGCTATTATTTTAAGTATAGTTTGATAAACATGATTTTTTCGAACTGACCACTATAGGCCTGACGAGTCTTGACAGCTTCTTCACCGGACTACTAAGGCGAGCGCTTAAGGCACTCAGCAGCTTGGCAACAAACCTCAAGGGTGCCAAAGCTGCCGAACCTTGGATTGTTGCCTTGAATGCAACGCCATGAATCTGTCGTAAGCTAAACTAACCCTTTGTACTCGAGGGCTACGGAGCGGAGCCATTTAAAATGTTAATGACAATTAAGGGTCGCGGCTTGCGGATTGTTATGCTCTCGATAACAGAAGACAATCGCGGTTTTGACTTGCTGGTAACAGGAATGAAAAAAACTTCGAGTGCAAAGGGCTAAGCTAGCTATTCATAGATATAATATAAGATATATAAGAAATATAAGATGCCCTCATCCCTTAAGTCATCAAAAATAAGCAAATCAAAAAACCCCGACACCCTTTACTGCTTACGTAATATTTGTATTTATATGGCCCCTAGGGCGACAGACGAACTTGAAAGTCAGCTTCTTTCCTAATTTTGTTGCTGGGCTGTCTCTTTTTAACACTGAATCTAAGGTAAATTCCTCCCAAAACTTGAGTTTCAGAAATAAAATTCTCCGATGTTTACTAAGCGTGCTACTTCTTGGGCCCTGAAGATATAACGTACACGTCATGTAAGATTTCCTTCCAGATTGCTACTTAAGAATTTAACTTCTGCCAGCGACTTCGTCCACGTGGACTTTGAGCTAACGCTAACACGCAGCGCAAGCTCTAAAAAAAACCTAATTTTGAAACATTCCTCATTGATGGCCAAGCCGTCAGTTTGGTCTTTAGATATATCCTATTGCATTCCTCGAAAAAATGAGCTATCTAACATTGAAATGATTTTTCAAATCGGACCAGTAGTACTTGAGATTAACGCGTTCAAGCAAACAAACTCTCCAGTTTTATAATGTTAGTATAGATTGAAATAGAACAAACGACTTTAGAATTATAAATATCTGTGCCTCACAGTTTCACCCATGTTTGGTTTTCCCAATCTTGGTTTTAAATACCCACACCCTGCCACACTGACTGCTACGGCTTTTCTTCATGTTCGTTTAGTACGCTGTATTACCTATATATTGAATATTAATTGGTCACCTCCTAAATGTCAAAGCACGATGTTAGATATCATATGACTGTCTTCAACAAATACCCTATAGAATACAAAAGTATTTTTTTCAAATATGACTCGTAATTCCAGGTGTTAACGTGCCCTAATTAAAATAATAAAAATAAATAATGCCTTGCGCTTTATTATTATAAAGCTATACTATACTATATAGTATAGATCTATGAGCTACCATACTAGGTATTGTAAAATATTTTGTATTTATTAATTATTTTGTATTTTTTGTAATTATTTGTATTTCACCATAAACATTATTGAACATGATTTTTCAAGTTAATACTATATAGGCGCTTTGAGCGGTATTTTTTTGGCAGGACATAAATTCATGATTTCGCGTAATCACATGCTAGTATGCGTAATCGATCGCATTGTGCCGATTGGGGTGTCGAATAACATCTAAGACTTGAGACACCCAAGCCAACCTCACCTGCGCGTGGTGCACCCTGCTGAATAACGAACGAGGTAATGGCGAAAGCGGGGTGGTAGGGTTTTACAGCCTGACTGGGTCGCAACCACCACGTATATGGCGAAAAAGCCCGTCATAGTGATTCGCTTCGGCGGGTCGCGTTTCGGGATTAGCCTGTGCATATCCAGTTTTTCGCAGGCCGGCATGACAGCGGCGACCAGCGATGGAAAGGGTGTCACTCGGTGGTCGCCATTGTTTTTGGGTTGTACTGTGATTACCATCAGGTACAGTGCAGTAATTTTGCCGTGCTACAATAAAAAAAATCTAAGACTTATATTTTGTATTGAGATTGTGCAGCCCATCGTATGTTTGATTACTCAAGAATGTATATAATTATTGCTCCGAGTGCCAACAGGTCTGAAAACCAGACTAATGCTAATAATCTCAATGGGTATACAAATTACGAAATTTAAATATTTCAGACAATAATTAATTTGAAAATTCAAAAGAGAACAACACCAGCACCAGATACCAAATCAGCAGTAAAAAAATCTACGCTGTAGTATTTTAAAAGTACTTTCGATATTTTATGCGCTAATAAAATTTGACTACAGCATTCCTAAACTGAAGCGTAGTTAGTAATGTGGTCATATAACATGAGACCAGACTGCCGTCAGATACTTTATTGTAATCAAAAAGTTAGTTAGTAAGGTTATAATGTGTTAACAATAATTACATTTAATACACATACATTTCGTTAGATTATTTAAAAACAGTAATCACAATTCTTTACGCCGGAGTATGTACACATACGTACAGAGTCGGTGCATAGGTCGCCTACAACTATTCTAGACCTACGCTATCAATAGTTACAGTGTCAGATAGGCGGCGAGCACAGACCTCAGTGCCAGACCGCCCACCGAACGAAGCACGCGCTCTGCTTTCGTGGATGTATCCCCGTATATACGGAAAAAATATCGATAAGTTTTTAGTCTGTCATAAATTACAATTGTATACCACAAAGTCCGCGGTACATTGCGGATTCGAAGTCCCTTTATTTTCTATAGAAATTTATCAAAAGAAGTACGGTTCGAAATTTACAGGACACTTTTCGAAAATTTACTTTTGTATAACAACAACTATATTTTATAATCAGATTTCGAAGATATCATTTACTTCTTCGCAGTTTAAATCTGTTTCGTAATTTCTCTAGAAAAATAATTAAATTAAATAAGGTTTTATATGTATTATTTGTAGCAAGTTAAATAAGGTGTTACATACATTATTCGTAGGATAATTATAACCCAGTTAGATTTAGTTAGAAGCTGACTCAAGTGGTTGTGAATGAATGTAGCTTTTGATGTTAGTCGTCCGTATTATAACTTTTAGAAGTAGTCTTGTAGTAAGTTTACGCGAACTTTATAGTTATAATCTGAACATTGTGTGAACCGATCCCTGAATTTCGTCAGCGCCGAGTTCGAACCGGTAAGTTTGATTATAAAAAAATGTTTTATGTATGTTTTTGTTCATTTTATATCTGTATTGTTCTCCTTCCATATGTTTCAAATGAATTTCTCTTTAATAAATTTGTTCCTTTACCTCTATTATAAATATCACTACACATTATAAAACAAAGTCCTTTGCCGTGTCTATCTGTCTGTCTGTTCGCGATAAACTCAAAAACTACTGAACTGATTCTCATGCGGTTTTCACCAGTAGATCATTCAGTCATTTATGAGGAATGTTTAAGTATATAATTTGTCGAGGTTTTTATATTATCAGGGCGGGATAACATCCGCCGGGCACGCTTGTATATTATATTTTAATATAGTTTCGCTAAACTTTGAAAGTGTAATTTAACACTATCTACTTAATTTATATATAAATAGGCAGTGGTGAAACGGTGAAGGACATCTCCCTTCTCCCTCCCTTATCCATCGATTTTCTTCATTCTTTTTTTATTTTCTAGCTATTGACAAGCTTTTAGAGTTATCAATAAAAAAATTATTAAAGTTTTCTTTTCTCTATGGTCGAAGTTCGACCATTGGACAAGCACTCATTTCTATAAAAATACGTGTTATAATAAATGTTTTTATTTAAACCTAACCTCACATACTAGCACTCGTTTAAGTGACCAAAATTGTTAAGGAGATAATTGTATCAATATTATAGAATTGTTAATGAATGAACTCCGTCACGCGAAAACTACTCAACAGGTTTTGCAGAAACTTCACAATAATATAGCTCGTACATTAGAATAATACATACACATATTGTTTAAATTAGTGAAAAATATAGAATTAAATGTCAAATGTGTCTGAAAAAGATCCTTCTATATGGGGTTCAACGTGAGATGCATAAAACGTAAGAATTACATGAAGATAATCATTTATAAAAATTCAAGTGATCCTTATTTTGGGTCTAATTTTTTCACGAATTCCTAAATCGGTTATAAATTTCTACAAAAAATCTGCCAAGTCGGCTAGGAATGTTTGATACGCAGATAATATATGATAAGTTCATGTTATTTTTTTCTAATTTTGTAAGTTGCTTAAATAAATACGTGGAGCTACAAAAATATATTGTACGAAATTTAAAGTTCTATAAAGAAATACTCGTATGCTTTTTCGGTTACCTTATCGCTTCAGAGTTCAAGTTATCGTCAATTCCGCAATTTTACGGGATTCTATTGAAATTTAATTATTATACTCGTTTATACGATGCAACTTTGAAAGTATTTAAGGAAGGTCGAATAATGCATCTTTTGAACCGATAAGTCAAGCGAAAAGTCATAAGAAAACTTTTTTATTTTACTTTCAATTTCCTATAAAAAACATATGTTTAATGGTACGTATTTTATACGCAACTTACAAGATGAACTTTTCACTTGTTATTTGCGTTTAAAACTTTGATTATCGTAGGGCACAGGTTAATGTTAAAATAAAAAGGTGTAAACTTGATAGGGTTTTTATAGAATTGTAAACAATTCCAGATTATTCGAATAAAATTTTCAAATCAATCTGTAGGTCAGTTTGTACATTTTTTTTTCATATTTTTTCATTATTTTATTCTTGGCAATCAATCTCCGAGTAGGTTGTTACTGCCATTGTCTTGTAGGTAGATACAAGTTTCATGTGATCATTTGAATGAACTAACGAGATGGTGGCCTTCTTGTTTCCAGGGAGTTTGTGTGGCAAGTCAGAATCCATGCTCCGTGGGATTATTTCCCATCGACTTTACTTGTGCACAATAACCAAACTATATTATGCACCAATATTACAAAATTTACCTTACTATCTTTATGTTTAGATTTGATTCGAAACACAACGTCTTCTATTCTTTTGTATATCAATTAAGTTATAAGTATTTTCTACTATTTTTTTATTATCACTTCTATATTTTATTATCTCTTTGATTATTAAAAACTCAATAAAAATATATTTCCATAAATAAGCACTGGTTAAAATAGTCTTAGAAGTTTCTAGAATGGCACTCCAAAGGATTTTCTCTCGAATACATCAAAGGATGCGAAATGAAGATAGATATGAATGAGTAATTTATGAAAATTTAAACAATATCTCCGAGAAAGCCTTCTGAGTGCATCTCCAGTGACGCTGGAGTCGCGTCAAATGAATGAACTGATTTTATATAGCCTTCTGAATGAACGTTGAATTCAATTAGAAAAAGGTTGAAGTAAAATACAATAAATTATTATTTTTTGATTAACAATGACTTTAAAATACGAGTACTATTATTACATTATAGATAACAATTAGGTATAATTATTGACAAAAACTAAAATGGCGTATCAGAAAGAGAAGAAGACCCAAAACATAGTGGAACTGCGACAGTAAAAACTTGCAGTGAAGAAATAGCTGCCGGAAGGCAAAAATAGGAACCACTGGAGCAGTGAGGGGCATGTCACACTCATATTAGGGATTCTTGCATTAATTTTAGTTGTAGCAATAGTTTTAAAGTAATTAAGTAACTTACACCAAAGAACATATATGAATGTGTATATTATGTCATGCATAAAGTTTCTCTCTTGGGATCCTATGTCGCCAACAGTCGGAGTAGAGGGAAATACGATGCCTTTCCATCTCGTTATGTCGATGGCTTCACGCTTCACCTCACTCCATGTAAGCCCAATCTTCGTAGACTCTGCGAGCACAGATCCTCGTCAGGATTGTCTAGGTTGACCACGTTTCCACCTACTTTGGGGATTCCAGTCCAATACCTCATTAGGGATATGTCTGTTGTCCCTCTGTCACCTCATTGCAGAAATTGAACGCATGTCAATCAACACGATCTATAAAAATGCTACAAAAATCTATTTCTGCTTATATTCTTATTAAAAATTTATCTTTATCTTTATCTTTATATTTATCATTATCTCAAATTTTGTAGATTGTGAAATGTGAATTTTTGTGAATTTTGTGAATGTGTAGATTTATTCGCCTATTTTCCTATAATAGTTAAGGCAATCATGTTGATAACATAAGAGTACGTAATGTGTATCATTTACAGAAAAAATATGTTAAATTTAATTTTATGATGGAAACGGTAGGCATGTAAACACGCGGTTTGCAAAATGAACGCAAACACGGATTTACATTCCATATGTCAATATTCATTAGGGAATTGCAAACAGACTGCGTTGCTGTATATTTTTATAGTTAATGTTGTGTAGGCGAAAAAAGCAACATTTTTAAATTAAACTTATTCAATCTTTACTTCCGTGGCAAATTGATCAATAGTATATTTTTATTATATTACAGGGGGTTATGCAGGCTTTAGTCCTGTATCATTGCGATCAGTATAGTCTATTGTTGTCGCCCCATATTACTAAATCTCCCTGCCAAGTTCTACAACATTCATATAGGCAAGACTTTTTTGAATGTATATAGTGCAAGAATTCTTTAGTCGCGAGCACCTATATACCTTATCCGGAAAAAATACGTGTTTTCCTACGTGCCTTTTTAATTTAATTATAGCTGATTGCATATGACAATATTGACAAAAATTACAAGAATAGGTTATAATAACCCATTGTTGGGGAACGGCTTGTTGTCGATAGAAACACGAGTTGTATTTCCACGCCAAGTTACGACGATTGCTAATGTCAATGTTTGATGAATTTGTAAGACGTAAGGTGGATTTATAAGAAGAATTCATAATCCCTCTTCGCAATCATTTTTTTTACAGGATTTTGACAAAAATCTCAGTTGATATTTAAGTAAGATGTGAACAATGAAGAACAAATGGTAAAAATAAATTTTGACCTTATCAAAATATACAAATTAATTTTTGGAAGCCCATATCACAATTGCTCCATCCCAAGGGATCATAGTAGATGGAAATGAATTATGTTTGTTAAGTTATTCAATAAAACAAGCAAGATAAGATTTCTAGAAATTGAAACAATCCCATGTTAAATGAATGGGAAAGATATCGTCATTTAGGCACGGTTAAACGGCACCGGATTGTTTTTTAATTAAATATTTTTAGGCTATAAACCAACGATTAGAACGATACCCAAGTCAAAAAAGTTAACTTGGTAAATAATGGACACCCTACTATAAGCGCTTGGCGATAGATTTCCAACATGAGGCTGGTAACTCGCTAGGCAGACTAAACTTGCGGCGACTGGGAGGCGATGACCGCTGGCCGTCGTAGTTGCGGCCTGTGGTAATGGACATGGGCATGACCATCGCCCGGGCAGTTAAACTGCACAGGCCTATGTGGTGGAGGCGCATTGTGCCGAAGCGACTACCACAGTTCGTCGGGGAGGGTCTAACACTCACTCCTCTTGAGGGGTCTACCATCTTGACCCCTCAGACCGCAGTCAGGACCCCTTGAAACCTAAACCTTAAATAAAACCCCAGGTACCATGGAGTTTTAATTCGTGTGACTCGGGCATATCCATTCTCAGCTACCCGGCAGGATGGGTATCAGTTAGGGATTTTCCCATGAAAAAAATGCAGACAAAAAAAACTGTAACTCCATACTATGGTTTCATCACACTGTTTTTATTCAGAGAAAGCTCCGATTTATTCATAAGAATTCAAATATTCGTCGTTCGACGCAGTGTCCGAATACATTAACCACTGAACCATCATAATACTCTCTTTCTTATTCTTCTTATCCCATAGATAACATAGATGGGCTATATATGGACGTTTCGAGATCAGCCTGTGCATATCCAGCTTTTCGCAGGCCGGCATGATAGCGGCGACCGGTGATGGATAGTATGTCACTTGATGGTTGCCATTGTTTTTGGATTGTAATGTGCTTACCATCAGGCAAAGTGCAGTCATTTTGCCATGCTACTATAAAAAAAATGTTATTTCAATCTTAACAATTTAAAAAAACAAGTTGAGGCAGTCATAAAGACTGCCGACAGAAGTGAAAACTCAAAACAATAGACTAAAAGTTAGTTCTTTTTTTAAATAAATTTTAGTAATAATTATTTCAATTTAATAGTTTGGTTAATTGAAATTATTATTATTGGTCTGCTTTTCATATCTATTGGAAATGCGAACGATAATTATGTTGTTTTTTTACAGTTTATGAATTAAACAAATATATGAGTGCAGAATCTCAATATAAAATTATTTTTTAAATATCAGACATTCTTCATACTTGATATTAACATGGTCATACCATACAAATCTATTCCTCTTTTATTATATTGAATCACTTTCTCTACAATTTGGAGAATTATTTTCAAATTGATAAATTTATTCCAAACTTGAAGCTAAGAACGTTCGATTAATATTCCGACCGCCATTCTACCAAAACCGAAGGTAACCATTTCTGTTTGTATAAATATGTATCATGAAAAATAAACCAGATCGACTTTGTTGCTGGTTCTCTTCGATGACTGGGTTATTTTTCCGAAACGGTGGTAACTTTGACGTTCATGAGCGCCTTCTCAGATCTAAATGGAGTAAAGTATTCTAGATTTCTATTTTACGATCCTGAAACCTCCACGTTTTTAGCAGAGGCAGGTAAAATACACATTCTATTGTATTAGAAAGAAGAAAAGTTATTATTTCATATAAAATAAACGTTTAACCTCTGTAAACAATAACAGCCAATGCATTAACTAATGGATTTGTTTAAACTATTACTTGGAACGAGGAGGCACCGCGCGCCTTATTAATACAGCCTCCGAAGCTTTACTCCATATAAAAATATTTACTTCGCTTTTACTGTAATTACATCATCCCGCTGAACTCTTCTCGAGAGACGTGCGGTTTTACTACGGTGAATATTGTTTTTTGGTCGTTCCTTTACCTATACTTGATAAAATATTTTAATATTTTGTAATCTAAAGAGTATTATATAAAATATTCTACCTATACGAATATATAACAGTTTAATTGTGTACGATAACTATTTTTACGAATAGATTTTTATTTCATTTTTGACCAAATCTACTGAAAATTGTAATTGTAAATAGAAGTGTTACTTTACTTATATAGATAAATTAAAATGAAATCTACACTCGAAGAAATAATACTTACCATTTATTCTATAAAATGATCAAAACTAGCTGTGCCCGCGACTTCGTCTGCGTGGAGGTTTATGTAAAAACAGTGATCAATAAAGTCATCTGAATGTATTAAGTCCATTTACTTGTCTACTGTTCTCTCGTACATACGCCGCGTCGTCATTAAAACTACAATAACTTTTGATAGAGTGAACCGATTTTAATGAAACAAACACTAACTTACTCCCGAGGATATGCTTTACGATTTTATTGAGATTTTACTGTAAACACAGTACATTAGCTATGACGCGTGTTTAAATAAACAGACTGATAGGTTTTATTGTGCACCCCGTACTTTAGCAGTGATACGTGTTCATACAAATAGACAGACAGCTATTTCTAAAAATAATTATTCTATTACTTTTAATATATTCTAATGTATTTTAATGTATTCTATTACTTATTCCTAGACACCTGCAATAATTTATTTCAGGAAAATCAAAAAAGTACAGATACGTTACATGTTACTTCTATATTGTATATGTTATAAGTAAAGATAATTAAAAGATTTCGAAGTAATAAAATATATTTATGATTGTAGTTAGCATATAAGTCACTTTATTATAAATTTAATTACATAAATACAATGATAAATAATTAAATGTTAATTTATACTGATGACACCTGTAACTCGTACAAAAGGCAAAATCTTCAGAATAACTACATATTACTTAGATTTCCAAAAGCAAACTAATTATTATTTACGGATTTATGCTTCATTTTGTTTATTTAGGTTTCAATACTATATTTAACAAGACAAGATTTTCATTTTTTTTGTTTCGATTAATAATCTTCAATGATAAGCAAATATATAGTTGAGTTCTTCGCGGGATCTTAGTACGCCATATAGTGACTTTCATATTTTATTTATAATCTTGTGTTATTTGACTTTATATTTTGTAATGTAGGTGGCATTTTGTGTAATACAGTGCAGTTATTGATCACAAGTGAAATGAATGGAAAATAATAGCACGGAGCATGAATTTTGAGCTATGAAAATTCTAACAAGGGCCCCACCATCTTATCAGATCATTGAAATTATTACAAGATATTTGTAATATTACTACCTATTCGGAAATGGCAGTAATAATGGTTGCAAAAAATAAAATCAAGAAGAAATATGTAGTTAAAAATACATTTTAAAGAAGGAGTCACTGGTAAGAAATTCGTCGTTTATAGACCGCAGCGTAGCGTTCGGTGCAGTTTAGCCAGCAATACTCAATTAATCTGGCAACGAGCTCACTTGAAATACATTATATGAAGTTGTCGCGGCCGTGTGCCGCATTCTAACGTGGAATGCTCCATTATTAATCAATTTATTTTGTGAACATAGCTTCTAATAATATTAGGTTTATTCGTTCGTTCAATTAACTTTTGGCGGCCAACAATTAGCCATATTGTTTTTAAGTACGTTATGATATTATATTCTTCCATAAAATGGGGTATATTTCGATCAAATAAAGTTCTATGCGATTCGAATTAGTATAACAGTTTATTGAAGTTACAAATATTGTAAAAATACCCGTGTATGTGTCACTGAAGACGAAGAAAATATATTTATTTGCGACACACATCAATTAATATTAAACACGTACAAACTAAAAACATACATATAACATAGACAATGAAGGATAGAAGTTAAAATTGTCGGTTTGGTGTATGTATGTATGTGTATGTGTGGCAAATGGGCCTAGAGTCAACATATGTGCTGAAGAGTTAGTCCTTCAGCGCTGATTTTCACTGCGACATCTATACCAATAATTATAAATTATAAAATTAATTATACAATTATATATTTTTTAGTCTTTTGTTTATGTCAATAGGAGGCTCACGAACGGGTGGGTCACCTGATGTTAAGTGATCACCACCGTCCATAGACACTAGCAACTCCAGAAGAGTCGCAAGTGCGTTGCCAGCCTGTGTATGGGGGAGGGGTAGAGAAAGGAGAAAGGGGAAGGGAATGGGGGAAAGGAAGTGAGCATCTGGCGCTCTCACTGACCGAACGAAACGCAACAATGCAAGCACTGTTACTTCACGTCGGTGTTCTGTGAGAGGGTGGTACTACTCTGTGTTTTCCAAATAATTTCAAATAATACCTATCAATAAATTTTTACATGGGAAAGTTATATCATACCTCAATTGATAGGATGTAAGAATGGTCAATAATACGTTTAGAAATCCTATTTATTTTTAATCTCGTCCTATTTTGATTAAACCTAATGGAAAGTATGTCATTATGGATTTTAAAGACTATTCACATTCTGAAAAATACTTCAATAACTTCGTAAAAAATAATCATTTATTTAACATTTTATTTAATTGCCAGCCCACTTTAAGGAAATTATGTACATGGGTAGTAAAATAATTATTAATAATAGTTTTAAAAATCATAACACGATAATTAAATGAAGTAAAAAAATATCTCAAAAGTATTTTAGGCATGAAACGCATATTAGACTTCGCAATTGATACAGTATAAATAAAACTCTTAATACGTTTTTATTCTCAATCAATTTTCATACCCATTTATATAGTTAAGAAGGCTATATATCAAACGGTTCATAGTATTAAATTTCTTGTGTCATATATCAAAAATACAATAATAAACAATATGTGTAATTGTAAAACCAAAATGTCCAAACAGTTGTGAATGTTAATTAAAACAATAAATTAAATACACCCGGAGCCAAATGTTGGCGAGCAATGAATATGTCAAGCGACTCCGACACAGGTCGCCGCGCCGCCGTTACTAGTGCAGAGGTCGTCAACTATTTCGAGTGTACCGCCCTTAACTATTGTAAATTTTGTCGTTAATTGTGGCCACTAAAATGCAGTTTTGTAACTTTAATAATTCTTCATGTTTTAATATCTTTACTAAATCTATTCCTAATATTTTGTTGAAAGTGAATGAATGTGAGATATTAGGTTATTAGTATGAGTATACTAATATATAGTATACAATAATAATATTGTCTAATGTAATTATGTAATGTTGAGTTATATAAGTTATAAGTTAATATAAGTTGAGTTATAAGTTATGGTGAGTTATTTAGTATATGCGAGATAATTTGATTACGACTGTTACTGATTTTTAAAATTTAGAAACCGCATTCATCTAATTCTTATTTTTTTTAGTAAAAATTGTCGATTTGAGAGTTGAAGTGTAATACTGCCGAAAGAAAAAGAAATTGTGAACTTGACTGTAAAATTTTGACATATATATTTAGATAAATTTGAATGATCATTTGTAAAATACTTTTTAAGCTTATACAATGTATTTAAAATGAACTAGTAATTTTTTTTGCTATTTGTGTATCCTTACACTTCAGATGTCTATCTTTTTCAACTCACTAAATTTGAAGTAAATAAAATCTGCTTATTTTTAATCATGTTCTTCCATTGTCATCTAATCCCAGACTATGTCATATATATCCCACATTTTAAAACTTTATTGCATCAACAAATCATATAACGAAGCGAGGTAATAATGACATGGTAACTTATACGAAACTGTCTATATATCTATCTATCTTATCTATTATTGGTAAAATATTTCATCAACTGTAATAAACAACTTTATTTTTTGGACAACAACATTTTCTGTACATCATTAGTGACAAAACCGTGCTAAAATATTGTTATGTTTTTTTTCTCGAACTGACTACGCTATTGGCCTTTTTTAAGGCCTCTAAAGCTTCACCGGACTACAATATTGTATGTTATTTACACTTAATATGAATATACCACGTTATAAACTTGACATAAAATAGGAGACAGTAGATTTAGTTTATAGCCGGTAATTCTTGAAGGAAAGAAAGCGTTTCGAACTGGTGGCAGCATCGATATTCGCATCTTCGAATAACCCATACTAAATTTTATTTGAATTAAGTTTTTTATACTCAAAAAATCGTTTGTAAACTATTAACAATGAATAAGAGTTTTATCATCTAGCATAACCTTTATTATACGTGACATATGACAGCGTAGTAATATCATCATCATCGCCAATCTGTAAGAGAACCACTACAAGGCCATATGCCTCTCCCCGAAGGCAGCTATCGGCATAACAACCACGCCAGCCCACGACGTATTGGCAATTTCAAACCCTAAGTAATCCAAAGCTCTGTTTTTCCCACATACAGTGTAGTCCGGTGAAGCTGTTAAGACCTTGCTTGGTCAATAGCGTAGTCAGTTCGAAAAAAAAAACCCCACATACAGTAGTACTACAAGAACATTTCTCAGGTTCAGGTTTCCTCGCGATGTTTTCCTTCACCGTCAGCCGATAGTGTTACCAATTTAAATCAGTAAATGTACACGATTCGTTGGTACATACCGGGGTTCGAGCCTGCGGACATCGGGTGGATATGCCATTGGTGAAACGCTGGTTTCGTGACCCGACTATTGTCTGTCTGCGGTCGGGGCTGGAGCATAAGACAGTGCTGGCTGGCAGGAGTTGCAAAAACTAATTCAGAGGGGACAATGCTCGTAAATATGTAAGGTCCGGAATGCGACCCGTCTCGTTAGTTTATTATTATTTAGTTAAATTTATTACAACAAAACACTATCGAGGACAGGTGTGCTTCTATAATAATATTGTTCAGTTTATAATTCATATTAGTTTCGCTTTGAATTCTACTATAATTCAAATAAACACAGAATGATCCATCATTGTAAGGATGCGAGTGGTGTTTGGACGTGATTCCTCTTTGTCTATGTGCTGTTATTTGTGGTAATTAAAACTCAATGTTAAGTATTTAGCGGGATCTTGGAATGTTATGTAGTGAATTTTATTCATAATCTTGTGTTATTTCACTGTATATTTTGTAATATTGATGGTATTTTACGTAATATAGTTAAGTTATTGTGCACAAGTGAAATGGATAGGAAATAATATCAACATGAATTCTGTTTTGCCAGAAAAACTCCCTGGAATCTTGTAACAAGACGGCCACCATCTTGTTAGTTGATTGAAATGACCACAAGAAACTTGTAATATCATTACGTACTCGATAATAATAATAATATACTAGAAGGTTAGGTGCCAAATAAAAAACTAAAAAAGAATGTTGTTAAAGTTTTACCGATGTCGCGTACCTTGGTATTTCATCACAAACTGGTTCAAAATCAAAAAATAAAAATATCCTTTATTCAGTTTAGGCCCTGAGAAGGCGCTTATGAACGTCAAAGCTACCACCGGTTCGGAAAACAATCTAGTCATCGAGAAGAACCCGCAAGAAACTCGATCTGGTTTTTCTTTTCATGTTATATATTTTTACAATAGTATAAATATTTACTTCGTTATTAGTGGATGTGCAGAGAGGGGCGTCATTTCCAAACGTACAATCGTTCACATATTGATCTACCCTATATTAGCCTTTAGATATTATATCAACAATATATTTTATGTATAAAGGAAAAAACATAAGAAACACATGACTTAACCCTCATCTCCATGTTATATAAAACACACATCGCTTACCGCACGTAGTGTTTGTATAAATCGGAGTTTCTTAAAACTTTAATAACTTTATCATAGTTGAATGAAAGATTTTTATATATAAAACGGTTTGAATGTGATATGATAAAATCTGGTATACTGCAAGCTTACATCATTCATCATTTGATAGGGTACAAGACATAATCATTTTTGATGAAATTTTGTACAAGCGAATTATTAGATTCTAAAATTGATAGATTATGCAGTTAGAAGTAATAGTTTCAGAAATCATTAAAATTACGAGCTGAAAATAATTCCACAAAACCATGAGCGTGGATAGCTGCTAGTTTAATAATACTTATATATTGGCATAGGAAGCTTAGTAACTTGTACGACATCTATGCTTTCGTCACGATATTACTCACTCTGTGTAGAAAACTCAGGTTGTTCCAAACAGTCCCCCTACCTATAACCCTATGCTCTAGCCTCAAAATTATACCAACATCGCTTCCTCACAATTAATCAAACAAAATTACATACAGTAAATTTATTCTGCCCAAAAGTGTTGAACGTCCAACGCTCTATCAACAATGCCAACGAATGGATTCAATATATTCCGTTCCCAAGATAACGGGTGTAGGGCACACCTGGTGGATAGCCATCCGTTCTGCACCGCTATAAATTGAACCGGAGGAAAACAGTTAAACTGTACGCCCGGCACTTACATGTAATATGTGAGAAGAAAAAATTGTTTTCCCACGCACATGTAACTATGCCTCAGATAACCACTATTGGCGTTCTGTTTGCACATTATCTCTTACAGAAAAAAAACTCGAGACAATCATAAGGACTGCCTACAGAAGTGAAAACTCAAATCAATGGAATAACTGGGTTATCTTTTGAATTTTTAAATTAATTATAGCATGAATTATATAAATTTCATAATGTGTATATTGAAATTATTAACATTAGTGTGGTTTTCATATGTCATGCCACTCAGAGCACTCGTTATATACATTTTTATAAAGTCTATTAATCATTCAAACGTATGATGAACTGCAAAATATCAATATTACATGCACCTAGTCCGGCCATAAGTTCTCTTACAAATGAAAATGTATTTTTTTTAATGAAGTAATATAATATTATTAAAATTTATATATTTATTAGTCTCAGCAATAACTAAAAAATAATCTATTCGAAATGGCCACCTTTAGTTTTTATACATGCCTTTGATCTGTTTGGCCACGAATCTATGGATTTAGATACGCACTGTTTCCAAGGGAAATTTCGCCACTGCTTGCTCCAAAGATTTCTTAAGAGATTCAATATCGCCGTGTCGTTTACACGTTTACGTTTATGACCTCTAAAACTGACCATAATTTGAAGTCTAAAGGGTTGAGGTCTGGGCTAGATGAGGGCCAGTCTTCAGCTCTTATAAAGTCCGGAACGTTGGTTTCAAGCCAGGCTTGGGTAGTTTGTGCCTTGTGACCAGGTGCAGAGTCCTGCTGGAAACTCCACGGTATATTTAAAAAAAGCCTATTGCTGATAGTTTTCATAACATTATCCAAGACTGTATCTACTGTGGCTGAAGTTTTCACACCTTTTTCACAAAAATGTAATTTTGTGACTTCTTGATAAGACACGCCCCACCAAACCATCACTAACGCAGGACGGTGACCACGTTGTACCTTTCCGACCACTTGAGCAGCTTCTTTAGAACTGTGAGCGTACACTTTATCATTTTGCTATAGTATTCATCAATCGTGAAATTTTTTTCATCGGTAAAGAGGATATTTCTGTGCCTTTCATCTGCGTATCGCGACAGAAGGCTTTTTTTTCGAACTGACTACGCTAATGACCTAGCAAGGTCTTAACAGCTTCACCGGACTACGCGACAGAAGGCGTTTTGATCGATCCACTCTCTTTAATTGTAAAGATTGATGCTTCAGATCTTCTTTTATAATACGCGACAGAGCTCTAGCGGGAATCTTCATTTCTCGTGATAAGATTTTTTGCTTCCTAATGGGGTTTCGACGAATTCTGGCTTTAACAGCATTAACAGCCTTTGTAGTTCTAACAGCACGCGGCCGCCTTGATATTTTCTGCTCTTCGACATATACTTTGTGCAAGACGATCACTGCAATCCTATTTTCTTTAACACCCCATTCCATATTGTAATTTGATAATTAACAAGAAAAAATATGTGAAATGGCGCTAAATCGAAATAAGTTTTAAAGATAATATACGTGTTCCAAATTCAAAATAATTAAAAAGTTGAAAAATGGAAAAGTTTTTATGTAAGAGTATTTACGTCCAGACTAGTAAGACAGGCCCCTATACAACGCGTCACTAGTCTGATGCAAGCCGCGCAAGCGCCATACGGTTGATCATGCTTATGTAGCATGTCATGACGCGAAATCATACATTTCTCTTCTGCCTAGAAAAATACTGCTCAACGCGCCTAAAGAAGTTTTCACTTCAAAAACAAAATCACGAAATGTTATGAATATGGTATATATTATAGTGGAGTCTACTTTGCCTTTCCGAATGGAATTGACTGATCATTACCATAATAGTGGTCAATGAATTCCAAGGTGGAGGCGGGACCTGGCGGACGCGCGGTACGCTCGATACACGATCGACGCCGTCCGTCCGGTCCTGCCGGATTGGTTTAATAGAGGATGGGGCTCCCTGACGTTCCGTCTGGTGCAGACCCTGACCGGATATGGTTGCTTCGGTTGGTACCTGTACCGGATAGCACGCAGGGAGCCGACCGCCATATGCCATCAGTGCGGCGTTGATCCGGACACCGCGCATCACACTCTGTTTGTCTGTCTGCGGGCAAGATCTGTCACTGCCGAGCGTGATTGCGGCCATGCTCGGCAGTGAGGAAGTGTGGAACGCAATGACCGCCTTCTGCGAGGAAGTCGTCTCGCAGAAGGAGGCGGCGGAGAGGGTCCGTGAGCAAGATCGTCAAAGTGACGGCGGTAGTTTGATCGCCTCCTCCCACCGTAGTCGGACCGGGGAGGATGGGTCGGGGGCCCATTTTCCCATTGCACAGGTCCAGGTCCGGCGGACGGAGGAGACGGCCGGTGTGTACCCGGCTGTCTCCTAACAAGACGGTGCCCGGCGGCGGCGCTTTCGCTGCTGGGCCAACCGCTGGGGCGGCACGATGAAGTCTATAGAGATCTCGTGCCAACTATAGCGGCAGACGTACACCGTGGGATTTTAGTCCGTGCGAGTCGGACATAACCCAACCTCTCCCCCGAGAGGATGGTGAATCCATAAGGGATTTTCCCACGTAAAAAAAGACCGAAGTACAAAGTAGCGTCCATTATAATACTTAATGATGGATTTCCGCAAAGTAACGCCTTCTTGAATCGAATATGGTAAACTCGCGTTAACTGAACGGATTAGGTACCTTGGAAATGATAACTTTCTATTCGATATAAGTCATGTATTCCCCAAGTAAAATGCAAACACAATATATTTTTACGTCATATTCAATAAAAGGCCAACGTATTGCGCGACAAGCGATCCGTGTAACGCGCACCGATAGCCCCAGATTCGAATCCCGGGCGGAGTGTCGCCGCTGCCTAGTCGAGCGACAAACAGTATCCGCGCCGCTTCTGATATTTCCAGGGATAAAATCTGTCTGATAGTGAATGATATTATAAATTTTGCGGAAGGGTATCCAGGGCATTACGTTTTATCGCCGATAGTGATTTGTTGTTTTGTTTTCGGGTGCGAAGGAAAATTCTGTTTATCGCTGCGTTGTGTGTTTTTTTTCTTAAAACGGAATATAAATTTTTTTCGTTAAAAATGTATGTTAATGGCTTTTTCGGCTGTACCGCGAAGATATACTCGTACGTATACATACATCTATACTAATATTATAAAGCTAAAGAGTTTGTTTAATTCAACGCACTAATCTCAGGAACTACTGGTCCGATATGAAAAATTCTCTCAGTGTTAGCTCGTTTATCGTGAAAGACTATAGACAATATTATCAATCGCTAAGACCAATAGGAGTGAAGCGCCAATGAAGAATTTTTCAAAATCTGGGTTGTTTTCCTTTTGAGACCTTCCGCAGCGTCTTAGTGTTAGCTCAAATTAACTATTCCACGCGGGTGAAGTCGCAAGCAGAAGCTAGTTTATGATATGTTTAAAGAGTTCATGAGACCCTTGAGCTGGTATAATTTCTTCGCGGTCGACCTTTGTGTATATATAAATATAAAGTATGCCTACGTTCGTACGTACGTACTATTTTCGAGCACTGATACGTGAAAATCTCATCAGTGATTCGCTAGGTAATATCAAGACATTCAGTGACTTTTGTTGTGGTAGCTTTACAAATCAATATGACAAACGTGGCTGTGAGTGGTACCTATCCTTCGCGGTAATCAACGCTGTTTTTGGACTTTACTGATCTGCATGTCAGTTGGAATCTTACAGGATTTGGATAAAATATAATAGAGATTTGTTGACAGTTCATAAAATAATATTCAATTGGCTTTTGTTTGTTCAACTTAATCTCCGAATTGGATTAGCTTATTTTGATATACTCGTATACAGACAGATAGATGACCTTTCAGAGTATTGTTTAGGATATTAATAATATTTTTTTTACTATAAGTTATAAGGGAGCAATAGAAATGGTAAAGTATAAAAAAGTCGTTCCACAATTAACACAAACAATAAAACTAATCTGAATAAACTGCTTCTGTAAATAATAACAATTTGAATTACGAGACAATATTATACTTTTCTATGATAATTATTCAATCGTAAAACAATGAAATTGAAATAAACTGCGTACTCTCTGCGTGGGGGATGGTATTCATCCCCCTAAAATTCGTCGTAATGTTGGTCGTTTGTCAAACAACACGGCAATTTTAGCGTTATTTATGCAGCGGCGCGGCTGGAAAATTTATTCGCGGAGGCCAGACCGTACGCCGCGCCGCGTATAGAGTCGTCTCTACTTTATTGAGTCGTTTCGTTACTTGATTTTTTGTATCAACTCTTACTTTTGATATAAAAATATGGCTTTAAAAATTCCTCATAACATGATGTAGATTTATCAAAACAATTTTTTGTATTTCTTTGGAAATAGTAACTGGCTGATAACATAAGAGTCATCCATTCTAAGGAAAAGGCAAAGGTATATAGACCACGTAGCCAAGTCATTTCATAATTGCCAATTCTAAACTAAGTGTTTTATGATAATGCCCACGATCTAACAAGATGATTGTCCCCTTGTTAGAACTTTCCAGTGAGTTTATGTGCCATGTCAGAATCATGCTCCGTGGTATTATTTTCCATCCACTTCACTTGTTCACTGAACTATATTACGTAAAATAGCACAAGATTATGAATAAAATATAACAGCCACTACATTACATAGTAAGATCCCGCCAAAAATTTCCTTCTTTGAAATAGTAACTGGCCATTTAACAAAAGAGTTAATATATCTATTGAAATCACTTCTTTTTTGCCATCGCACAAGCGTTTGCCTGTGTCACGTATAAATTTTGAAATTTTTACTATATTTTTTTTAAGTTGTCATAATTTTTGTGTTCTTAAGGATTATCTATACATTAATACGTGAAGCCTAAAGTTTGTATCCCTTTTTAACGGAATTGGGCGAACGGATGAACGTGAAATTTGTCATAGTTAATGTTTATATGGAAGAGAAGTGCAGAAACCTATTTATTTTATATAAAATGCATTAGATTTACATTAAATTAATTAAAATATGCAATACTCACATTAATGCTTCAATTTTACACAACGTATACACACATGTAAATAAATAAGACATATTGACATCTGTCAATAACGCACTTCAAAAAATGTTGTAAAGGAGGTTGCTATGCTCGACTGTATGTATTATTTTAGTCTTACGTTCCAATTACCCTTTTTCATTATACATTCAACAATTATATTATAACATACAACTATTATTATAATATTTATCCCTTTAAAAAATCAATGAACAATGGTCGAATGTCGACCACTGGGCGCACACTAGTTTTTTAAAATAAAATACTTTATTTTACAACTTTTGCCTTGACGCTCAATGGAAAAATTATGACAAAAATTTGTTTTACTTTATATTCTCGCTGAGGTAGGATGAAGACGTTTTACGTAAGAAATCCTATTAAAATTCCATCCCCCTGCCCCCGGGATGAGGCGACCGGGGACGGAGTGCGAAACACGCGTTATCACGGCATATTAATCATTTGCTATGCTAATATGTCCATGTAGTTACTGATTATATTCAAATTTATGTAATTTTATTCATATTAAACGTTCCACTTACGTATCATCAAGACTACTGGCTTAAAAGTTGGCATAAGTCATATATTTTTCGTTTTTTTTCCCGTGAAATTCATTCTGTTTCAAGGAAACCTATGGAAGTCTAGAAAAGTACTTATGTACTCGCGTTAGAAGTTATACTTCTTTAGCGTAACAAGATAAAAATACTTTCAAATTTTTTATCATTCGCCATATTCTACATTTCTAGAAAAAACGACACTAACAATAGAAAAAAGGTATTTAATACATTGAAAGTTATACAAAGAAACAAAATGTTGACTATAGCTAACTTCAGGGTGTCGATTTTCGTGACGGTGTGCGCGCGCATCGTAAAAATTTACTCTCATCATTTTTCCCTAACGCGCTAAAAGAAGTTTAACTTAAAAAAAAATAATAAATTAATTTTTGGGTTAGATTTTACTAACGAATACGGCGTCTTCGGATGTCCCCATTACATTCTTTTTTTAGGAGCTATTAAATATTTTATGAATACAGTTATATATTGACACCGATTACATTGGTGGCGAAATAATTTAAATAGGTGCACTTACTCGTAAGCACACGTGAGAACGTATAGGACGCTATGTCTAACATATAAGTGTATATTTTATATAACTTCTTATTTAAAAAATATTGACAATAATAGTAATTATTATATAGCATTACTGTTTAGTAATTTTATATAACAAGCTTCAGTGATTTAGTATCTTAACTCTGCTCTTCCGATACTTCTTTAATAATTTAATGTAATTTCGTAAAAGTGTAGATAACTTAAACTTTGCAAACAAAGGACGTTATTGTAATACGTGACAAATAAATGAGCACCTCTTGGTTTAATTTCAGTTAAACGAATAAAAGGTTTTCATGTCCCAAAACATATCACAATGTTGTCGGACTGTAAGTTAAAACATTATTTCATATAACAGGTTCTATACAATGATATTATAACTAAAATTAGTTATAATATCGTTGGCTCTATATTGCTGCCTGAATGAACAAAGAATGACTTATACAGTTGTAATAAAAAAGTTACAAGAAAAAACAGATCAGCGTTCTGGCTGGCTTTTCTCGATGATTGCGTTACTTTTTGAACCGATGATGTTTTATAAGAGCTTTAAATTAAATAAAGTTATTTTTATTACAATTTCTCGTACATACGTCGTAAACACAGCTTTGTAACTAGGTAAAGTAGCAAAGCATACGCATCAACTAAATCTAAACAGGTAATATTTATCCCGCCGTAAAACTCTTTCCAAGGCAACTTTAAAATTGCGCAGGGAGCAAGCCGCTCTGGGTGCCGCCGCGCGAAATTACCCGAGATTTGAACTCCCAACCGGCAGTTAGCAACTTTTGCTGCGCACCGCAAGTCTCTCGTTCCATTGTACTGAGACTCACATTGTCGTCAGTTGTCTTGGAATAATTATTTATTATAGCAATATTTTAAAATTATATTCTACTAGTGGGCCTGGTGGATGTTAAAAAAACCTTGACAAATTATGTATTCAAACCTTCCTCATGAAGGTGCAAAGGTGCAAAGCGTATGAAAATCTGTTTAGTAGCTTTTGAGTTTATCGCGAATAGACTGATAGACAGATGTGGCAGAGGACTTTGTATTATAATATGTAGTAATGTATCAACTGTCTTCGTGGTTTTGGTCACGTGAACTACACATTTTTTGTTAAATGTATGTGTCTTATTTTATTATTTAAAATAACTCCCAAACTTGTTTTTTTATTTGTTTTTCTCACAAATATGTAAAATACTTAGAACAACCAGTTGTGACTCACACAAACAATAATCCCGTATGGGATTCGTCCCCACAACACTAAGCGGCAAGACGACCTGTTTAAACCCCTACGCCATCCGTGTACTTCGTCCTCATCGTCATCTTCTTACGTTTATCGCACCTAAATGGGGTCGGCACCAAATGTTTATACTCTCCCCGGTCAGATGTCATCTCAGTATTCACAACTTTTATACACATATCATTTTTCACATAATCAATCCGTAACTTTTCGATCTTCCTCTACTTCTATATCCATCCATTGTCATACCCAAATCCATTCTAGTTACATAGTTTTCATCTCTTCTCATGACATGCCCACACTATGCTTATCTATTGCTCCTCAACTTCTCTGTCATAGGGTTATTTTCAAACTACCTCTAATATACTCATTCTTAATACATCAATCATTCTCATACACTGTAAGAAACTGGTGGTCCCATGTTTCAGACTTAGCAAAATCAGTAATAGTTTTTTAGGTAATAGTGTTAGGTTCTACAGTAAAGTCCCAAAGCATATTACTGATTTGCCGGACTGTAAATTTAAGCGCCAGGTCAAACGGGTAAACGGGTTTTAGTTTCAAAAGGATATTATAGAGTGGATCAGTACGTGAACGACAGTGATGTCTGGAATTGACTTCTCTCTGTACATCCACTAAAAGCCATTGTATGATGTATTGGAAATATGTTTAAAAAATGTACCCAATCGAGTTTCTTGCCGGTTCTTCTCGATGATTGGGTTATTTTCCGAACCGGTGGTAGTCTTTGACGTTCATACGTGCCTTATTAGGGCCTAAACTGAATAAAGTATTTTTGATTTGACTTGATAATCTTATCCATTCTAGTTACACCACACATCCATCTTGATATTCGCATCTCTGCCACATATAATCTTTTCTTATCCGTCTCTTCCGCAGCCCAGTAATCGGATTCTTATAATACGACTGGTATACACTGATTTACCGTGTTATTATCTTGGATAATATCATCATATTCAAATAATGTATTTCTCAGCGTTTGAAATCGCCAATACGTCGTGGGCTGGCGTGATGATTATGCCCATATATTCCTTTGGATCGAGGATCAATTGTGCAGCAGTGGGTTTCTTACAGGCTGGTAATAATAATAATTATATTACCACTTACAAACAATAAAAAAAAATGTTGGACCTCTTCCTAAATTTAGATCTCACTGCATGAATGGAAGACACCTTAAAAGTTTTTTTTAAATTTAAGCAAGTAGAGAGATGGAACTATCGTGGATAAATTATGTGTAATGTACTCTATTACCAGCCTCGAAGATATTCTATGCGCCATTGATACTGTTCGCAAAGTTAAAATGTTCTACTTGAAAATAAATATCTGGAAACCGTACCCAGTGGTCTCGCTGCGAAGGTGTCTGAGAGCATACAGATGTCGCCTCTTACTATGGACGACCCGAATTTATCTACACCTCCCGAGCATATTTTTCCTTAAAAATTATTTCGTTTTAATATTACCAAAGGATTTTAAACTTTATTCTCGAACAGTTTAAAGTTGTTAACCGAGTCACAGGGTTCGAGTTTTCCTAAGTTGTTTATTGCCGATATATTTTATTGTAGCATGCACTTTATAGTTGCGAAATGTAAACTTTTCGGGTAAACCTTTGCGGTACGTATTTTTCATAACGTTATTTGCCATTGTCATGTGGATATATAGTAATACTGCTAACTCTTTGTCCTTATAAAATACTTAATCAGCAGGTAGTGTTCCTCAGCATCAAGTAAATTGTGGTGATTTTGGACAAAAAATAAAGTAGTAAAAACATACACATTTACAAAATTCCACACGGGTAATTTACCTTTGTTTTTATAGCTCGCTCTTAGCAGAGGCTGCTTGCATCGAGATCATTTGAAGTGTGTACTCCCACCGCGTTATGTTCGCCAATAACACTGTGAGATGAAGCGATGCGTTACTTGTAAAGCTTAGGTGAACTTTATGACGTCATAAACTTACTTTCTCGTGCGAGTGGTCTCTATGTTGTACTAGAAGTGTTAGTAGTCCGTACTAAAAATTGGGTATTAGGGAATAGAAAATTGTCTACATCTGAATTATTTACTTGCAGGCAGTCACCCGCGACTTTTTCTGTATATGTATCTTTATCAATAACTAGGTATGCCCGCGACTCCGTCCGCGTGGAATGTAACGTAAAAAAAACAGTGACTAATACAATCATCTGAATGTATTAAATCCATTTACGTATATACTTTTCACTCGTACTTATAACGCGTCGTCATTAAAATTACAATACCTTTTGATAAAGTGAATCGATTTTAATGAAAACAGGACTAATTGTTACTCAAGGATAGCTTTTATCGTGAACGCAGTACATTAGCAGTGATGCGTGTTAAAAAAAAAACAGACAGACGGACATTTCTAAAAATGATTTAAATATATTCTATTACTTATTCCTGGTCATCTGTAACAATTTTTTTTCACGGATATCTAAGAAGTACAGGCTCATTAGATTAACATTTCTATTATATGTATGGAAGATGATACCACTTCTACCTCCAGTATTTTTATATAAAGTTCATTAATAATACGCAAAAGTTTCTACCACCCTCTCGGCTACCACCGCTTCACACATAATATACCTTAAGTAATGCAATTAGAACGCTTGCGTCGTTTTGCAATGCAGCAACACACGTTAACGCATTGGAATTTGATTACAGAAGGTTAGAAATTCTGCCACAGATCGCACCTTTACTGTGTAACCCGTTAAGGAGTTCCATTGATCATCATATTCGACTACGATAATTTGTTGACCATAACGACGTTACGGTAGATGACTCAGGTATCTGGTTCGTTAATTTGCTACTAAGAATTGAAGAATTCCGTTACTTTGTCATGGATCCCATAATCAGAACCTAACCAAACCTTCATCAAACTACACTACATCCTTTCCAATAAGAAATTAATAATCGAAATCGGTTGTCAATTGTCAGAACTGGACCAAATTGGGACCACACGGGAAGCACCAGTTTTCAAATAAAAAAAAATCATCAAAATCGGTTCACCCAGTCGAAAGTTCTATGGTAACGAACATTAAAAATACAGTCGAATGGAGAACCTCCTCCTTTATTTGAAGTCGGTAAAAAAATCCTAAAAGTCAACCTCAGCGCCACCCACCGGGTCCAATTGTCAATCTAAACCATTCTTGAATCCGCATGAACATAAACAAAAATTTTTAACGAAATCTGTCCAGCCGTTTAGGCCACTCGGACAAAAGAATCTATACTTAATATTATAAAGCTTACGAGTTTGTTTGCTTGAACGCGTTAATCTCAGGAACTACTTATCCGATTTGAAGAAATGTTTCAGTGTTAGATAGCTCGTTTATCACGGAAAGCCATATATTATCATGCTAAGACCAATAGGAGCGGAGCATCAACGAAGGATGTTTCAAAATAGTTTTTTAACCTTTTAGAGCTTCCTCTACATATTAGCGATAGCACAAAAAACATTCCACGCGGTAGAAGTCGCGGGCAGAAGCTAGTTGTATGTATAAAGACTGTCAAATTTTCCATAGAACGGACGATCTGTTACAATTTCCGCCGAATAAAATATAGGTTGACAAAAAGAGAGACAAAAAAATACTATTCGAAAGGAAAATAATCCCGTATCGAATATAAACATAAAAAATATAAGAGATTTATCGTAAAAATAAAATAGAGACACTTACGTCGGACATAAATCAGGCGGAGGACGGCGCTCCGCTTTCTCATAAGCTGAACGTCATCGGAGATAAGATCTTTTGCTTTAACAAACATCCCTCAAGGAATATAACTAAATAACATACGGCGCGTACTCGGTAAATAGAATTCAATTTGGACTCTTACATTTGAATTTATATTTCATTTATTATAACAATCAATAAGCCATGTTGTTCCGCCGTCAAAGAATCTTCTATTCATGCAGAAACAGTGAGGATGATGAACTGTTTTTATTTATTTGTGCTGGCGTCTGTCGCTCCATTTTGATATATCATCGTTTTTTTAGGGTGAAAACATCTTTTGGCGCGTTGAGTCGTATTCTTTTGGCAGGAAGAAAGCGTATGGTTTCGCGTCAGTGACATGTTCGTAAGCATAACCGTATTGCGCTTGCGCGGCTTTCGTCACACTAGGCGGCGTGTAGCTGCAAAAAGTAGTATAGCTGCCTGTGTACATGTAATACTGTGATTTTATATTGAGATTGTGCAGTCCATCATATATATGATTAATTAATAAACTGTATAAAAATGTATATAATTACTGTTCGGAATACCAATAGATGTGAAAACCAGACGAAAGAAGATAATTTTAATCTACAAATTATGAAATCACAGTTGTCTTGTTATAAGTTTTCACTTCTATCGGCAGTCCTTATGACTGTCTCGACTTTTTTATACTTAATAGGTTTAAGCGTTTGACCGCAATCTCATCTGATTTTAAATGACGATGTCATCTAAGATGCTAAACACGGTAAACATAGAGAGAGCTTGATTCTCAAGTACAACTGTCGGAACACACCAACAGGTGTTTGGCGACACATTTTCTTCTAAAGAGTGGTAATTACACAATCGGACTTAGTAAAACCCCTACCACCATGCTATGGTCTGATCACGAAGTTTTCCTACACTGAAAGCTCCGACGCAGTTGCTAGGATTCGAACCTACGTCCAAACACGCTGTTTCCGAATATGTTATAAACTAAGCCATCGAACATGTATCCGTCAAAGTAAGGCTTTATTTTCTTCCCAAATTCAGTAATAGTTTTATTCGTTTCGCAATTAATATGGTCGACTATAGTTTGAACTTCTTTAAACATAACGGTATACATTTCTAACGGTGGTAGAGCTACACTGAAGCTATTACCGATTTCAGCATTCAGCAAGGTGGTCGAAAATAATTCTCAACTTGAGGCTAAATTGAAAAAATCTGAGATTTTTTGTTTTTTGACATAAACTTATGATCATTTATTCATTATTTTAACATTTTCTTAAGTAATAAACGCGAAGAGGTCAAAATATACAAAGCACTTTTAATAAAATGTTATACAAAAAAAAGATATCACAAGAATATAGAATGTTCCTTTTCAATTTATTTAGTATATACCATGCAGTTAAAAATGAAACTATAATCGAAATATAGAATCACTTTCGGTAATTTTATTACAAGTCGGTATAAACCAAGACAGATTTTTTTCTTTGGTGTAGTCATAACAGTTGACAATTGGCACCTTACGCACACCCAAAATAGTTCAGTATCTTCGAATGGCATTAAGTTTTAATATATTTTCCTTTTGAGATATCGGTGTTAAGTTGAGTAATACAATCCATTCTAACTTCCCCTTTTCTTTATATTAACATGAGATGTAGAAAATGTTTAGTCTTGAATTTGTAGTTACTGTAGCTATACATATATCTATTTACATTATGTGATCATATGTGACGTGTTATGCGTGTCGGTTCTATTTGGTTGTTTTTTAATTTTGATTTTATTACATTAACTAGCGGTTATTCGCGGCTCCGCACGCGCTTTTTAAAATCGATAAAAAATACACAGTTAGATGCACATCGATACCTCGAACTTTATCAAGTGTTCTTCGGTGATACAATAACATTTTTACGAAATACCAAGGATCATGAGAAAATCGTTCATCTTTAAATAATAAAATTAAAAATCTTTACATGATTTTCAACTACTTTAAAATTTTATTTTAATGCTTTTTATTTGATTGGTGTTATAAAGCAAGAACTTTTGTGTATCAATTAGTGGGATAAAAGCGGGAAACAATATAATAGAGAGATAAAAGAAATATGATATTTTATGTTTTTTAATCCATTTTTCTGTGATAGAGTTCTTATTAATTTTATTTTGTAGATCGTTTAAATACCCTACAAGGATATGTTTTTAATTTCATTGACTAAAATATCGATTAACATACATAAAAAAATACATACAACCGAACATAGTAACCTCCTCCTTTTTCGAAGTCTGTTAAAAAAAAGTCGTCTGTCAGCTTATCTGTTCGTGATGAAGTCAAAAACTACCATTTTCATTGTGTTTTTACCAGTAGATAGAATGATAATTTGTGGGGAAGATTTAGGTATAATTTTCAAGGTTTTCATTTTATTATCCGTCTCCGTCCGTATAACGTCTTCCGAGCCCGCTAGTTATCTGCCCGTAAAAGCCCCGTGGAAGTCGGTCCAACCAATTAGGAGATAGTAGCATATTGCGGATGAAGTCTTGAGTAACAAAATAAAATAGTCTAAGTTAATTCTTATAAGGTGAGTTATCTTCCAGTGAAAGTCCCGTGAAAATCAGTTCAAGCATTACGGATATTCCACTGCGGCGGCTGGACCGATTTTCACGGGGTATTCACTGGTAGATAGCAGACCTCATAAAAAATAATTTCGATTTTTTAATCACCATCGGCTGCAGTGGAATATCCGTAATGCTTGAACTAATTTTCACGGGACTTTCACTGGCAGATAACTCATCTTATAAGAAGTAACTTAGACTATTTTATTTTGTTACTCAAGACTTCATCCGCAATATGCTACTATCTCCTAATTGGTTGGACCGTGGTTGGACCGACTTCCACGGGGCTTTTACGGACAGATAACAAGCGGGCTCGGAAGACGTTATCCCGCCCCGATAATAAAATGAAAACCTTGACAAAGTATACCTAAACCGTCCCCATGAATCATCATTCTATCTACTGGTGAAAATGGCATGAAAATGGTCGTTTTTGACTTTATCGTAAATAGATAAACTGAAAGAGGACTTTCTTTTTAACCGACTTCAAAAAACGAGGAGGTTACTATGTTCGATTGTATGTATTTTTGTTATGTATGTTAACCGATATTTTCGTCAATTGTGAACCGATTTTAATGGTTCTTTTTTATTTGAATTGGTACACAATGTAGTGATTAACTGCTACCTGTGCATTCGTCCGTGTGAAATATCGAAGTAATCACCCATGCAATCAATGCATCTTTGCCAACGCAGTGGCAGTTTATTGATGCCCTTCTTAAAGAAATCAGCTGGACGGAAGGCAACAAATTCTTCAAAGGCATTTTGTACTGCCTCTCGGGTATTGAATTTTTTTCCCGCCAAGGAGTTATCCAAATTCTGGAAAAAGTAGTAGTTTGTAGGCGCAAGGTCTGGTGAGTAGGGTGGATGACGGAGAACTTTCAACACCAGTTCCTACAACTTGGAAACCGTCTGCTGTGCAGTATGAGGTCGCGCATTGTCGTGCAAGAGCAGCGGAGACGAGCGATTGACCAATGCTGGTTGGAGATGTGCCAGCTTCTCCATCATTGTGTTCAGTTCTTCCCATTACACATCTGCAGTAATGCGCACCCTGATTAGTAAGAAGCTATGATGAATCACACCAGCACTAGACCACCAAACAGTGACCATCACTTTTCTAGGGGTAAGTTTTAGTTTAGGGCATTGTTTAGGTGCTGAAGCAGGATCCAATCAACTTGCTGAGCGCTTGCGGTTATCAAACAGAATCCATTTTTCATCGCAGGTAACAATGCGGTTTAAAATTCCTACATTTGTGTATCTGTTGAGCAGTGCAAGGCACGTCTTGACGCGTACTTCGCGCTGGCGATCATTGAGTTCGTGGGGCACCCATTTGTCAAGCTTTTTTACCTTGCCAATTTGACGCAAATGGACCAATATTGTTTTGACGCTAACGTCGAAAGCTGCTGCTAATTCAGCCGTAGATCGTGTATCATCAGCTTCTACAATCGCCTTTAATTCGTCATTGTCGAACAAAGTCTTCGGACGACCGCGTGATAAAAGTGCCAGTCCATATTTTAATTCTATAGTACATAGTAAGTGGTCTCATTGGCATCATATTTATAGCGACGCATCAAAACAATCTCGTTTTGGGTGTGTAGGTGTTGGTGTATATCATTCCCAGTACAATATTGTTCAAAAAATTAAACTGCCTCCTGAGTCATCCGTATTTACGGGTGAATGTTTTGGTTTATTTAAAGCAGTGGAATATGTGCTTCTGATGAAGTTACATAAAACAGTTATCTTTACAGATGCTAAAAGCGCATTACAGGCATTACATAAACCTCCATTCCAAAATAAATTTAATTTTCCTTTGATCATAGATATTCGTTCTAAGCTTCATCTATGTTACTTAAGAGGATATCGTATTTCTTTTGTTTGGATTCCTAGTCATTGTGGAATAATGGGAAATGAAAGAGCGGATGAATTGGCGAAACAAGCAGTGATTTGTGGTGACTTATTCCCATATAAAAATTATAGTCATGACCTAACGGCACTGCCTAGAGTTCATCTCTGGGATTCTTGGAATGAACTCTGGGCAGTTAATAGTCAGTCAAAAGGTAAATATTATTATCGTATTCAACCGACAATACCCACAAAACCATGGTTCTATAAATTTAAGTTCGACAAAACTCCTACATCAATTTTGATACGGATGCGCTTGGGTCATGTGTGTACACCGGAACATCTCGCTAAACTTGGAATCATAGAAAGTCCTACCTGTAGTTGTGGTTACGAAGTTGGTGATTTAAACCACCGAAAGATTTTCTCAAATCAGGTTGGTAGTTCCTGAGATCATTGCGTTCAACCAAACAAACAAACTCTTCAGCTTTATATATTAATATAGATATGACTGACTGAACGGCCGTTTCGTTTACGACATCGTAAAACAGCACCGTAGTACTATTGTATGTACATATTTGCTGACATTTGGACAAGTTCGACATCTTTTTTTTCATATTTCACATTATTTAATTTATTTTGTCTAATTTGTTTGTTTCATTTTATTTAATTGTATGGTTGTTCCAACAATAAACATTTTCCTTCTTTCTTTTGTTTTATAAAATGCTTTAAAATACCCACTAATTGTGTGTTGCGGTTACACTCGTGTTTAATTTTTAAACTTTTGATTTAACTGTCAACGCATTTAGATAAGTTTAAACAAATCCTAAGATATATTATAAATTATACTATGAGTTTGTTTCACACGCTTTCACACCTTAACTATTCAACGGATCAACGTAACATTTTACATAACGTAAGGTACATGACATAGTACCTTTTATCTAGAGAAAAGACACTCCCAAAAATAGACCAATACTATACTGACATGAGCGAAGCCGGGGAAAAAAGCTAATTATTTTATGGGTGTACTAGCTTCTGCCTGCGACTTCATCCACATATGGGTATACTAGCGTCTGCCTGCAACTTCATCCGCATATGGGTATACTAGCTTCTGCCTGCAACTTCATCCGCGTGAAATAGTTACTTTGAGCTAGAGCTAACACGCAGCGGAAGCTCTCAAAAGGATAGAAAAACGATTTTGAAACATTTTTCACTCGTGCTCCGTCCCTATTAGTGTTAGCGTGATGATATATAGCTTATAATAGCCTTCCTCAATAAATGAGCTACCTAAGATTTAAATAATTTTTTAATAAGAAAAAAAATTAAATCGGACCAGTATAGTTTCTAATATTAGCGCGTCCAAGTAAACAAACTCGTCGTCAGCTTTATAATATTAGTATAGAGTATTATAGATTATCAGAAATGTATCACGTATATGTAAGATTCTCCAATCGGTCTTAATTATAAATTTCTTCACGACTGTTAGAATATTGTTAAATGTCAGAACCCATAAGATATTTTCCAAACTCAAAACTCGTTTCCGTAGTAGTTTTTGGGTATTTTTCTACGACAATATGTGTACGGTGAGAAACTAAAGTTTGCTGCTGGTAGATTTGATTTCTTGAAGGTAAATAAGAAAATCAGTCAGACTGCCAGTCTCTTGGCTCTATGGACTTGAATTTATTCGTCTTAGCACTAGTGGAATAAAATAAAGAAATAAAAATTAGTTTACACCAATAAGGATTAGATTTAATGACATGAAGGGTATATTATTACTTGTTATCAGATAATAATGAACTTACATTTTAAGTTAGACATAATTCGTATTAAAATTGATGAGCCACATAAACCCCCGAAGACGGCGGGAGAGAGGGCGAGGGAGTTAGGCTCAAAGGTTTCCGCCCCAGTTATCGTGTGAAAACTTTCACCCAATCCGATTTACCTGAGTTAATTACGTTTTCTAGTATTAATACTTTGAGTGGGAATAATTTGGATTGGTCTTTGTAGAAATAAATTTACATTTAAACTGACGGGACAAATTTTCCTAGAAATTGTATTTGATTGTTATGGAAACAAAAATAGTTAACTGCAGGACAGTATCGTTTGATTATCTATACTAATCTATACTAATGTTATTAAGCTGAAGAGTTTGTTTGCTAGAACGCGCTAAACTCAGGAATACTGGTCCGATTTGAATAATTCTTTCAGTGTTAGATAGGTCAGTTATCGAGAAGGGCTATACGCTATATATAATCAAGCTGACACCAATAGGAGCGGAGACCACTGAAGAATGTTTCAAAATATTTTTTTTTTCTTTTGAGAGTTTTCGCTGCGTGTTAGTGACCCAAAGTAACTATTGTGTGGACAGGAACTAGTCCAGAATAAAATTTGAACTTGTACGAATATACTACATAACGATAATACACTAACTAACATACAATATCAGAAATATTAAGGCGCGTAGCAAAAATTCAGTAAATTATTATGAAAATAAACTTTAGTGTTTTATGTTTTTAGTGTTAAAAATGGTGTTTAAAAGAAAAGAGAAAGCATTTGCCTAGTGTTAATATAGTGGAATAATAAACTTCTACGACGTTGTATATATCTCATACTAATATAATTCACATAATATATTAACGCTTGTGACCTTTTGAACACAAAGTATCTGTGTTTTACGTGATAAAACCAAGGAATATTTTGTTAAAGTGTAAGTATTAAATTACGTGAAATGATTTCTGTGTTAGAAATCTCACAAAAAGGAATTCATAATTAAAAGTATCATTATTGAATTCTTAATTCTGTAATTCGATGTTATTAAATTGAAGGAGGCGTTAATTTGCAAAAATCCGTCATTAAATATTACAGTGAACTTTATTTTGCGCTTCCGCTTAGAATCGATTGACCGCTCCCACGTTTCACTGCAATAAAAAACGTAAAAAACGATCGATGTTTTATTTAAATATATTTTATAGTTACATACCAACAGTATCAACCGACGTCGGGTTCTATCGTCAACCAAGAACACGTTTTTTAATTGTTTTTATTCATTTAGTTTTTAATATTTCGCTCTTTTTATTACTAGTTTTAGATTTAACTTTATCAGATACACCGCACAAATAAAATCAAACGTTGTCTGTTGAAGTGTTACGTGGTAGCGGCCAATTAATTTCAGGTGGAAGTGTAAAGTAACGGCCACTAGAATATTTAATTTGTTGTTAGTAAAATTTTTAGTATGACATTTAAAATTCTTCAAATTTAGGCCAATACATTACGTTCCGATACAACCGAGAGTTCGAAATCCGTGTGTGAAATATCAGAAGCGATGGAGACGTTAAGAACGGGTGCCGGGTTCAGCCTTAGCGCACCTGTCAATTAAACTATATTACGCTCACCTAGGTTTGTGTTAGCAGCTATTTCTAATGTCATGCCACGTCTAGACTTATTAGTAAGTTTCAATTCTCACGAAATAGAACATTTTATATAAAAGATTTCCAGTTTGTACTATATTTTGTGAGATTTTTAAAGGCAGTTATCCGCTAATTTATATTACTCTTATTAATAATTATTTTAATAGTAGCTTATTTCAGAGCATCTTCATTGAAGAACGTCGATATATTTTCGATTCTATCATCACCAATTACTCTGAATATAAATGATATTTATTTTTAGTTAGATATTGGGATCAGTTTGCGAGGTTGGACACAATAAATAAAACTAACGTATGCAGTTAAATTCTATGTTAAATTATCTAAGAAGGCACATTGTTCTTGTAGGAATTTTATTTTGTTTTTGATTTTGCATGGTCGTAGAGTTTTTTCTAAGTCCGTCTGGCTACCAGTCTCAAATTGAATCTCCAAGCACTTATACCCATAAGTGTTTCCACGACTGCTCTGGAGGTCCAGTTTTAACATGTTCACCATCTGGATTACATTCGGGCAGCTGTATTTGAGAGCCAGTCCCTCTAGGCTTAACGTGTTTACCATCTTGGACCACATAGTCATTTAACATTAGATGAAACTATGGTCAAACGCTAAAACCGATAAAGAATAAAAAAAATACGTGCGTGTATCAGTGTACACACGTAAGAAGTGAAACTTCTTTATGACATCATTTTTCGAAAAATGATCTACTATATTTAGAACTTTACAGAAATTGGTTAATTAAAGCTAAATTAGATAACGTTTAAGCAAAAGGCTTTTATTATTATAAACATGGATACAAATAATTCAATTCTTTTACCTTATTGTTACTAAGATTATAATAGCATTTCATCAATTATATTTCATTAATTATAACAGAATTATTACTATTATTATTATCGTTATTATATATTTTTGAAATTAATGGCTTATGATAAATGAAATATGAAATATATGGTTTACATTCCACGGAATCTGATCATTGTGAGCGCACCTTTATAAATAAACATGGCGCGTAACGGAAAAATGTACAGAAATTAAGATTGCGCGTAACTGAAAATCGTTACATACGTTTTTACATGCTCTAAAATTCCTCCCTACGTCGATAAAGAAGTTTCACTTCAAAAATAATGCATATGCTTATTATCTGTTCATGAACAGTGTATTTGATATTCAATTAATAGTAACCGCATAGCTACTTGGATTAACAAAAATCGACGTACTACTGCGAGCCATTAAGATGCATTTTCTTGTGCAGGTATGGTCATAACAAAGCTATCAAACGCGAGCTTCTTACCAACACACTTGTATATTCCAACTGCGCCTTAAAATACAGCTCATTATACACTTAAAGAACAATTTCACATAAGGCCATAACATAAATTAACACCAACGAGGATATACGTGGATAATGAGTGTTATAAAACAATCTAATACATTAAAACGCCACAATATATGCCCTCCTTCCCGTGAAATGTAGTTTCAGGCCCGTTTTAAATATATTGCCGGGTGAAATTAATCGCTTACCTTGCCGTTAAGGCGGTGCACGACTTTAGGAAGAATTTGTAATTGAAGAGACATGGGGTTCGTTTTTAGGATGGGAATAATAACTAATTAAATGAGTATATAGCTCCAACATTCATTAGAAAATATCAATAAAGTTTAAAGAGATCTAAGAAGAAGACGCAATTTGGAATCATATACAGCAATAGTATATGCGTGTTACCTTCTATCTATACTAATATTTTAAATCTGAATAGTTTGTTTGCTTGAACGCGCTAATCTTTGAAACTACGGGTCCCATTTGGTAAATGATTTCAGTCTTAGATAGCTCATTTATCGAGAAAGGCTATGAGGCTAAAACCAATATGAGCGGAGCACCAATGAGGAATGTTTCAAAATCAGCGTTAACGTACGTATACTTCAAAAATATTTTCACCTTGTACGTAAACGAAGTCGGGAGATAATGTTAACGTTAGCCCATAGTTATTCCACTTGGACGAACTCGTGGACAGAAGCTAGTCTTCTATAACTATTTCAATATACAATAACTTTTGGTTTCTCATTAAAAGTGAATTTGCTATCTGAGCATAATGCATCGATGACAGAGTAAGTAATGCAAAAACTACATATTACTTTAACTAAATCTATAACAATTGTTCCCAGTTATACAGTAAAATAATAGTACCTGATCTAGCAAAATATATTAAAATGAAATCTAATCATCTAAGTATATTCAACCTGTTAGCCTCAAACAATGAGGTCACAATAAAATCGCATCGAAATATTTAAATAGGCAAACTTCCAACCATTCTGCCGGGGATTGAATGTCGAAAATTGCCTATTACCAGGCCCTGAGCACAGCAATATTGCCGCCTTATCCAATTTATCGTTCCCACTTCACTATTTCTTCAGACAATTGCGATTTATTCACAAAAGTCTTTGAGAGTCAAGTGGAAAACGGTTGAAAGCATTTGCGTGGATTCCAAAGAAATACGAAAATAAGCGAAAACTGTTTAAGGAATTTTCTATGTATGCTATAAAGACTTATTATTAAACTTATATTCGTCTCTACATTTTTTTCTTTGGTACAATTTATAGCTTATAAGTTATATACATCTATCATAAAGGCTCATGTTACGTCGCAAACCAAATACACAATTTCTCGCTTAGTATTTTTTTTTCTATCGTGTTTCAAAGCATCCGAAATGTATTTATAATAAGGTATATTTCGAGGAACATACCTTTTATATTATACACTTTACTTGAAAGTTTAAGCGAATTGTAACTAACCTCAGTTAGTCATTTTACTTATATCTAATATTAAATTTATGGACTCCAAGGTCTATTACTGCAAACCTTTAAATTACATTATGTTTTTCTACATCGGCTTTTCATATTATTATACATAACAATAAGTTTGAAAAATGATCTTTACGAAACAAGAACGTAAAAGTATTAACCTAAAAAATGTGTTTACTTTTGTTATGGCCAATGAACCTATCCTCCACGATGTCACAAAATGAAATCGAAATTGTCAAAATTGAAAGCAATTGCCTGACATCAAATAAAATGCTTAAAGGACAAATTAAAATCACTACGCGTTAACCGTCAAGTATTTTCCCCAACACTTTTGTCCAACTATCTCATAAAAGATGCATTGGGAGGAACAGGAAAATTAATTTCAGACAATGGGACTCGAGGGCGAAGCGAAACAAGGCGGGCTCACGGTGAACGACTTTTTATGTATTTACCGGGTGCAGCGCTTCGCAATTACTTTTATTCCTATCTGTGAAGCAGGTGAGATAGACATGCTTTGTAATTTCACTATTAAAACTTCATACTGTCATCTGCTATCAGTGAAGTGGAATTTTATAGGATTTCAGCGATTTTCATTTTTTTAAATTTACTCCAGTAGAAGATCGTAACTCACTTAGCAATGACGGATAGGATTCTACTAGAATATCCCAATGCATAAATTCATAATCTCGTGGAGACGTTTTTAATTTAAAGCTAATGTCTAACGGCAATGCGAGTAGTAAATGCCCTATCGTCATAAACAAATATTTGAAATATCACAGATTTCAAAGGAATCAAGTGGTCACTAGTTCAATAGATGCAAGTTATTTCTCACATAGATCCAGTGTTATTGGAAATGGAGATGCTAAATTGCTTGTAGTAAGCTATGATTTGAATTTAATATCAGCAACCTTTACGAAAAAAGTAAATATAGGTAAATAATCATTTATTCAGGTATTTTTATTTTAACCAATTAGATCAAATTATTCAATCCCTTAAATATTCATTTAAATTTATTATTAATGATTAATTTAATTACATCAGTTATTTAAATATAATTAATTATTTAGGTCGTAATATGAACGATACGCGGGCACTTAAAGTATAATGTTAAACAAGATTAGTCATACGAAAAGTGGTTAGAACGCACACCTGTTAATACCACATTAGTACATAAGATACCGCAAATCTTAAATTCTATTCGAATTAAGCGAATGAATTAGATTCCCAAGACGGTGAAACCGAAATCGAAACCTCATGACGCTATATTCGTGGCGCCTTTAAGTGTTTTATCGTGTCTCTGATCTCCGACAGAGAGCGGTGTTCCCTGAACAAAAATTGCAGACACTTCGCAAGGTGGAAATTACATTTTAATATTGCAAAAGTGTTAATGCATGGCAGGAATAATACAATTTGCATGATTTTACATAAATAGGGAATAACAAACAAAATAAACTAGAAATTGGAGCCATAATTCTACAAATAATTAGGACTTCTGCTGGACAAAAATATATATGGTGCGGTTATGAAAAGGAGAGGAAGGGATCAAGTTGAATAACTCTTTAGAACACTCGCCATGATACAGACGGTAGAACACGCTCAGTGAGGCAATGTCTCTGCGCAACTGAAGCGGCTCTATGAACTATGTAATGTCTGCATCATTAACAATGCGGACAGTCCGTCTCTGCAACCTGTCCAGGGTATCCAAGAGGTACTTTGCCGAACCGTCCCAGAGGTGCGAGCAGTATTTCACGTAAGGCCGAACTTGTGTCTTATAAAGGAGATATAGCTGTTCAGGCGTGAAAAACAGTCGCACCCTGTTCAGGATTCCGAGTCTCCGAGATGCAGTGGAGATCACGCTCTGTATATCCCAGAGATTATCTGCGATCTGCGATCAGAGATATCTGAGATCGCTGCGAATATCTATGCCTAAGATATTGAAACTGTCTCGCATTGCGAGCGAGACGTTCGGAAGGGCTGGAAGGGGGGTAAATGGGGATCTCTTGCAGGTAAACGCGTATACCTGTGTTTTGTACTTTCGTGACCAGGCAGTATATATATAGCTGCCGAGAAGCTTGTAGGCTGGTATGACAACAACGTCTGTTAGAGACTTGTGATTTCTAGGCAACTGCCCTTGTTTCTCGATTGCGTTATACTTATCATCAGATTAACTGCGGTCATGACGATGCTACAATAGAAAAAATGGTTGATGTTACCACGCACGCTGGGCTTCGTCTGTCTGGGTACGAACTAAAAAATAAAGCAACATCTTACCTTTGCCGTACCATGAAGCTATGGAACAATCTCCCGGCCAGTGTGTTTCCTCTGTTTTATAACATGGGGTCCTTTAAGCGTAACATGAAGAGACATTTATGTAGGCTGGCATGACAGTGAAGAACGGTTTGTCTCTCGGTGGTCACTGTTGTTTTTGGATTGTACTGTGCTTATCAACAAGCATAGTGCAGTCACTTTGCCGTGCTACAATAAAAACATCCTTGTAAACTTAGGACTGATCACCACTTCCTATGAATATGTTGGGTTTGTGGATAAGTCCTGGGCTACACAACAGAAAAACCAATGGTAATTTGGACTTTAAATGAATATGATGTTAATGTTTTTTGGACTTTATATTTTAGTACAAAACGATCCAATATTGACTGATGAAACAAAAATAATAATATGAGGAATTTTTTGGGACGTAAAGCATAATGTTCCAATTTGAAGTTCAATGTGATAACCTAAGTTTATACACAATGGAATATAATATTAAAGTTAATTTCTAGGTCTAGGATACAGAGTTAGCTGATTCTGTTAACGATCAAGTTGAAATACAATCATCTTTTCTAAAAGTTTTGTAATTTTAATGCTAAAGATTTATAACAATGAAACAAATCGAACGAAATAAACCTCGTGTAACGTAAATATAACAAAATCGATGCTATAAAATTTCTTAATCAACTAACTAACCAATTAAATTAATTAATGAAACCGAACGGAACGTCGTCTACATTTCTGTTTGAATAACAAAAAAAGTTTCACAATTTGCGGAAAACTCACGATCTTGAACGATAAAATTCTTTGTTAGGAGTGGAATCTTGGGGGTTCCATTAGTTTTATTGGAAACGTTTTAATTCCTGACTCCCAACGACGGAGCCCGCCCGCGGGTACCACCGACCTCTCGGGCAAATGTAATTGGTTTTTGAAAATTGTCCGTTACAAGTTAGGATTATATCTGAACTCTGGTATTGTGTAAGTTTCGCTTTCGTTGTGGAATTCAATTAATTGGAGTTTTGAAGATATGAACTGTGTAGGATTTGTAACAATAGCTCCAGTTAACTTGCAAGTAATGTCAAGTAATATATAAAAGTGAAAAAAACTCAATTGAATAAAATACTGATATTTATTCTGTTCTCAATAGAAATTTATTTTATCTCAAGTCTTTATTTACACACCAACGTACATAATTTGCATTTCTAAGTAATAATTCATTTATTAAAATATACAAAATTCCTGTGCTTACAACTCGCTCACGTGAACTACAAAGTTACTTTTAAGAATGTTTTTTTCGTCTTAACAAAGCATTTCGAATATTTCATTTTCTTTGATAACTAAATATTTTATTTACTATAGAGCGTCTTTATACATAACGTTAATTTGCTAATCAGTTAGTACAAATTATGTTCTGTTAGAATGGAAATAAATTTGTATGGTATAACCAGGTTAATGTCAGGTAAGGTGGACAGATATGGAAGCAGAGGAAGACTACAGAAGATATTGATGAAAGGTGGAAGATGTACGGATGAAAGAAGGGTTGTATGAAGAATTATGTGTGTACAAAAGATGTGAATACAGAGATGAAAGTCGATAAAGGAGAGTGGAAAAGACATTACCCTAAATTAGATTGTATTAAACTATAATTTACGATAATTGGTAAATAATCATGGTCAATACAATACGTTACAATTAACCGACCTCTTTAGTTACTCTTGGTTACATAACCAAGAATCTATAGGTTCAAGCTACTTCTCCTGGACATATATACAAAAAGAAACATAGTAATATGATGATATGAGTTATATGAAGGTACAATATGCCAGCTTTTTACGTGTACACGAAAGAGCACGCCAATAGACTCTTAAGATTCAGTACTGTAGCGTTCGCTGCAACCGATAATGGGTAGGAGCAGATAAGGAATATAATAAGTAATAATTTATTTTAATAAGGATTGATATGTCCTTGCCAAGGTAGTGTTAGCTATCAGTACTGTTCTTGGATCATACTCACCCTGAAATACAGACTAATAATTTTGCTAACTTGCAAGAGACAGTATTGATATAGTAGAAAAACATTTACAAAACCTTCCACTTCTCTTTGTCATCATGACAGTGCCAACGTATTTTAGAAACCCTAGCCAAGGGTGAAGTTAAAAATCGCTTTTTTTAATAGATTTTGTCGGCAGGCGTGATTTAATGATATCAAGCAATTCTCATGCGAAACGCGTGGTGACGAGTTATTTTTTTAAATTTGTAATTGATTCGGATAACGTGGGGGATTTTAAATTGAAATTCTTGGCGGATGCGAGGTGAATTCTTTAGTTTCAAGATACGTTCTATATTTATGTGAACCATTTATCTCTTACATGTGACGTTTATTATTTTATCTACTTTTGTACTAAGATTTATTGTTATTATGTGAAGTGAAATTTGAAAAAAAAACCAGTGACAGAAAAGTTGATGAGTAATAGGTTAGCATGGTATGGGCTAGCTATGAGAAGAGATGAAAGTCATGTAGCTAGAAAAGTCTTACTAAAAGTAGTTAAAATAGGAGGTGGATGGATATAGGAGTAAAAGAAGACCGAAAAAGCATGGATGGATTGTTTGAAAAATGATATGTGTATAAAAGGTGTGAATACTGAGATGACATCTGACAGGAGAGAGTGGAAAAGGAAAAAATGTTGACGCTACTTAGGTGCGAAATAGGTTAGAAAAAGCAAAATGTAATGTAAAACTATTTATAATTTGAACTTAGTTTATACTAATTTGTGCTTAGTATCACGTTTAGTAATTTTTTCTATCCATATTAGTAGTTTTTTGATATATTTGATATCAGACAATGGTTTTTATTATATTAAAGATATATTATCTGAAGGAGAAATAGTAGAAACTGATTTACGAGGAATTAAATTAGAATAGAATTAATACACAAACATTCATAATTTTATGAAACAGATTGTTGATGGATGGTAAATAAATGAAACTATGTATGTTCTATGATCAATATAGGTTAAATTGATTTGATTAAACCACCCTACTAACATACGAAAATCATTCACTTAGAGAGAGTCTACATAATTAGATAAATCAATTTGTAATTCCTTAAATGCTTATCAAAGTTTAATGTGTCTATCTACAGAATGCTAAAATTTCTTAGCCTTGTAGCGTGCTGGCCATTAAAAATGATCTATGCACACTGGCCTTTTTGAAAGCGAACGATATTCGATGTGACAGAGGGATATATATTTTTCCTCAAGATACAAATCCATAATTAAAAGTCTCGATTGCAAAATCAGTGTTTAATTTATCACATACATATTGTATTGAACACGCCTTAAAAGCCTCTTAGCTTCCAAAGCGGCCTTAGTAGGATGTTATCATATTTATCAAAGCAAAGAGATTACTGTCAATAATGTAGCTGATCACTGACAATAATCTATCCAAGTCTACAAATTCGCTGATTACATGAGATGCTAAAAACTTCGTCGCTTATAACACTTTACATGTATTATTGTCCAATTTACATTACAAATTGGGCAACAACGTTTTAAATACATGGCTATCTAGATAAAATGTATGTACACGTGTAGAAGCCAAAATGTTCGGTGTAATACACGTTACAGAATATTGCAAAATATCAAAAGCCGACGCTTTTAGTAATTACTTTGGAATATCGTGTGAGGGTACTTCCTCCGGCAGTCCCGTACCTATCCTGTCTCAAACTAAACTAATATTGGGGCTGTTGAATGTTATCTTCAGATTTAATAAGCGGCAAGGATCCTTAACTTGTACTTTAAAGGTAAAATTGAGGAACCAAGAGCTTAAATATTATTTATAGAATATTTTGCCTATTCATATAGGTAATGCGATATGTTATAAGCAATTTGCCGAAGGCCTTTTTAAAAGCGAAATTAATAACAGAAACTAGCGGACCCGGTAGATGTAACGGCAACGATAATAAAAAATATATGTAGACAGACAAACAGACGTGGCAGAGAATTTCTTTTTAAAGTATGTAGTGATTGCTTATTACATTCAATACAGTGCAATTGAGCTCGGTTTTTTGCAAGTGTTACGCGCGCGGATGATAGATTTAAACTGAACTACATTATATATGATATCATAGATAAAATACTGATATTAGAGAATTAAAAACGTAAGCGCAAGTCATTTATTTACCAATAATGGTGCGGAACTGCCCCACAGCTACAGTATACAGATTAGCTAGTTTCTGCTGGTTAGTAGCTTACGCTGTGGTAGTTATATTTGGATATAGTAAAACCTATTGGAAAGATATTCTTATAATGAAGAGTCATTCTTATAATGTAATTTGAATATCGTAAGGGTGGACTCCCAAAAAATAGAAAAATAATACGACCGTCCAACATTTCTGGGAAAAACAATCCCGAATCAATAATTCGAACAATAAGTTAATATAAGCAATAGCCAACGAATTTATGAAGTTCCAAGTAAGTCTCCACGCTCCGCCGGCAGGGGTCGGTCTCGATTCATATGTGAATTCTACGTCTCTTTTTTTATATCTTTACAATGCTGCATCGGAGTTTGATGTTCGTTTTCTATCATTTCACATTTTGGGGTTCCGTATGAGAAAAATGAAATTACTTATATAAATTAAAAAAAATTGATGTAAAACACTCATCATCAAACATTAGAAAACATTCGGGCGTGTTTTTAAAATGTTGGTAGTCTGTTATTGGTTTTACAATTTGTAGTTGAATTTGCCAGTTTTTTTTTTGTAGAATACTGCCATTTATTTATACTGGACTAGGCTCGCTCGACAAATGCAAAATATTTTTTCCGCCTTCGTTAATTTGTAGTCTACGGAGTGCATTTATGGAAATAAATTAATACAAAGAAGCGTTTCCAAAGTATATTATCATTAGTTTTTAGCATACGCTTCATAATAATAAAATACAAACCAAAATATTGAATGTAATCAAGGCACGCAACCTTACACGAGAAAAAAATATTGAGGACTGCCGAAAAAAGTGAATGCTCAAAATAATGAAACAAATGTATTCTCTTTTGAATTTTCATATTAACTAGTGGGCGCCCAGTGGTCGACATTCGACCATAGTTCATTGATTTTTTAAAGTTTGAACTTTATTAGGATTCTTGTATCAAAGGGTACTTCTATAATCAAAGGTTTTCATCATGACTACTCAGTTATTTGCCCCTAATTTAAAATTATATAAACATTTAAAAAAATCTATGTCTAAATGAAAATTGAAATTAATTATAAATTTGAAACAAAAGCAGGCGGTTACATAAGGTGGTAAGGCTCTCAAATTGTAAACATAACTTTACAAAAATAAATAAATTTATCGCAACTCATGACACAATTTCCAATTAATTTTACACGACACCATGTGTGTTAAATGTAGTCTGTATATTATGAGGAATAGTGATATGCCCAGTATTATCATTTGGAACAGTAATGGATACACAATAGAATCAATTGACGAATCCAAAACAAAGTTGTTTTTAATACTACCATTAACTTTTGAAAATAATTTCATTTTTGTTCAAAATTTATCATCAACTGTACTAAATATAATTGCTACATCAGGTTGAAGATGCAAATCGTCATTTATAGTGAGTTCACCATTAAAATACTAAACATTATAATATTGACGTTGATTTTGGTAATATTGCTTTACTCTTATGACAACATGAAGCCAAGTGACACGAAGTGAAAGCAGTCCTATCACCTAAAAATGTTGGCATCCAATAAGACCAAAAAGAATAATAATTTTTTCAGTGGTTCCATAAATATACTAAAGATTAATTGTTTATCGATTAATTATTAAAGTACATATATTATGAATTTACATTTATTATATTATTACAAAATTAACCTACAATTTGATCAATTAGTTTCAAAGGGCATGTAAGGCATACAACGGCATTCATGTTAAAAATATTGAAAAAGTAATTAATTGGAACGTAAGAGTAAAGTGACGGATCTTTCAAAATGACTTTTCCATTTACATGTGTATATATGTTGTGTAAAATTCAAGAAGTAGTGTGAGTAATGTATATTTTAATTAATTTAATATTCTTGTAACGCATTTTATATAAAAAAAATAGCTTTTTGCACTTCTCCTCCATATAAACTTTAACTATGCCAAATTCCAAGTGCATCCATCATCAAAATGTCCTGAGTTTATCGCGAACAGGTAGACAGACAAACGTGGCAGAGGACTTTGTTTTATAATATGTAGTGATATCGTTATACCTATATCTAATAACATCTGCGATATCTTTTGTATTGATTTCAAAGGCTAATCTATAATCAAAGAAAAACAAAGTAATGAAAAAGCAGGTTACGGAACCATGGGATAAATTCAGAATATATTCAAGGAAGCAAATTTATTGGCAGGGCCGAGCCCTATTTGGGCAATGTAATGTAGAATCTATAAAGGCGCCGTCTATGCACCATAAGACTGTTAAATGAAGCGAAAAATTACGGGGGTTAGCCCAAAGTCCAGTTCAGATACAGTGAGACCTTCTTTGGGTTATTCGAATAAACCGTTTTATGATAATAAAAAATGTATTAAGAGCTTTGTTACTTCACAGATAATTATAAGGGCAATGCGTTTGAAATTGTCTTCTATTTCTACCTTCTTTTTTTAAACGTGAAGATAATCTTTATTGACTGTCAGCCACAGGGGGCTGAGCTGAGTCGACAGCCCACTGCGTACTGGGACTGACGGTGCCTTTCGGCGACTCCAACCGACTAAAAAACCATACGACACACCGTGCGCCGCACTGTGAGAGTCTCGCGGAGTAGCGTGAGCAAGCTCGGCGATACCCCTGGCGGCAGGCATTTCCACACCGCATCCGAGTAAGGCAGCCCGGTTGTGAGACCGCCTCCCAGCCTGCCGAACCCGTGCAATGAAGGGTCAGGGCCCCTAACCATTGCCTCCCTGGGTTCGGCCGGCAGCGGAGAGGAAGCCTCAGGACGCTTCTATTTCTACCTAGCGTTACACCGGCCTGGTACCAGGGACCGCTTTCCTACTTAGTTTCCTCCACTTTGTCCGGTCTTCGGCATCCTTTTGTGTGAGGTGACTTTCTTTATGCCTACCTTCGCCACGTCCAGCCCGCGTTTTTTTGGCTTGCCGCGAGACCTTGGGCCTTGTACGGTAGAGATTTAGATTTACATAGATATTAAAATGTACAGTACATTTGCGGTATTTAATACGCAAAAGACGAAATTATAAGTGAGAAAAGTCTCATGTAACTCTAAAAGGCGCCCGCGTCATAAACTCACGAGACTTCGCGAGAAGAAAAAAATAAAGTAAAATAATAATTTAACCGTGTAGTCGTTTGTGCTGTACAAAAGGAAATGTAAAAGTGGTAAAGTTTCAACTGAAACGGCGTGGGGCGAAGGTAACTCGCTGTGAAACTACTTCTGATATCTACCCTCTTTGTCTAACTCGGTGTTTGAACTTGCGAGTTCTATTTTGTTAGTGATGGGCTTCTGAATCGATATCTATGTTGTACACGAAATACTTTTTTTTTCATGTATTTCAAACATACCGAGGTGGTAAGATACTTGTACCTGACAGGATCGCTACTGCCATACATATGGTGATAAATCCATCACAGTAAATCTTTCTTGGTTTGTCATGTTTGAAGTCATCCAGCTGACAGTTACAAGCTAACCTGATAAACTGTCGATAGATTTTAAATCTCTCAGCAGCGACCATTGTCTTTTCGCTATGTACAGTGCAGTCATTTTGTTGCGCTTCGTTAAAAAAGTGAATAATGTTTATTGGTGAATGTATTATAATATATGGGATCTGTATGTATCTCGAATATAATGACGTGGCCCGAGAAATTATTGCGTTTTGTGATCTACAACTGGCACAAGCTTACGTAGAGCTCACTAAAATCCAGAACATAGCTGAGAACTGGGAAACCTAATAACATTTATTCATTATATATCTAAGTACTTTATCGGGAGGTTCCTTGCACTTTCACCTGGAATTGATCGTTAGTTGTCATGTCCCACTGAATAAAAGTTAAATTTCAAGCTATAATTTTTAAATAAAACCAAACGTTTTGTAAACGTTTGTTGTAATGAGACGTGGCAGCATCCAATCGTTTTTAGACGGAAGTGCAAAGTAACGACCTGTCAAGTACTTATTTACACTTTGATTATTAAAAAACTTTTAGGTTTTAGTATTTGACCACTTTTTGATTTGTTGTTAAATGTGGCCTAAGATGGTGATCACACTAAGCCTAAAAGGGGAGGGACTCCCGAATACAGATGCCGAAACACATATGTAAGTGTTTGGCGGTGTGTGTGACAGAATTTTAACTCAAGGGTGATAGATAAACGAGCATAGAAGAAACGTTCCCACCATGGAGCTACCCACGAAGCATGCTATGTTTTCATCACAATATTTTCCTTCACAGAAAGCTTAGCCCTATTCTCAAGGATTCAAATTTATGTCGAGCAACGCTGTGCCTGAATACGTGAACCACTCAACCATCATCGATTAAATATATATAAATTAACTTAAAAAATTAACAAATTAAATATTCAGTAAATTGCAATTGTCCACACATAATAGAAACCAACAACAAACTACCAACCTTCTGGTCACCGTTATATGTTATTATTACTACAAAATGGGCCCAGGGTTCTAATTCTCATATCGAAGAAATTACAAGAGACAAACATGCTAACATCATACTGTTGTGAAAAAAGTCTATTAGTTTGGTATAAAGGTAAACCATTTATACGGTTATGTGATGCCTTCAAAGTACATTCAATATTGAGAACTCTTGACATTAAACTTATATTATATTACAAATGAAATTCAATGTTTAATTTTGACAAGAAACAAAATAAATATTTCAAATTGTTTTTTTTTTTTTAATTTCATAACTGGCAAACGAACTTGTGGGTCACCTGATGTTAAGTGATCACCACCGTCCATAGACACTAATAACACCGGGGGAGTCGAAAGTGCGTTGCCACCCTGTGTTTGGGGGAAAGGGAGTGAGGGGGGAGAGGAGGAGGGGCAGGGGTCCTCCGGCGCTCTCACTGACCGAACGAAACGCAACAATGCGAGCACTGTTACTTCACGTTGGTTTTCTATGAGAGGGTGGTACTACCCCGGGCGAGCCGACCCATTCATGCTGAAGCCAATATTGGCTTCAGCGTGGATCTACCACTCTTAAAAATATTTTACATTTTTAAACATTTAATATTATAGCACGACATGAGGTTCTATGTTTATAAAACAATAAAAGGTTCATACCAAGTATTAATTATGACAGAACCAGAGGTAAATAAACTCGTAAACTCTATGCTCTTAGTTAAACTAATTAGTAAATTAATAACTATAAAATGTTCATTTTATCGATACATATAATGAACAACACTGCTCGAGTCTGAACAGAGTATGAAGAAAAATCCGATACAAGTTTATATGACTCAAAAGAATACCGTGCGCTATCTATCGACTATCCATCTGAATCTGTTACTTTATCTAAATTAAAATTGTTTTGTCTAAGTTTTCGCCGACGGTCTCGACGTTTACTTAAGTTTATTTGGACTTTTAAGAAAACAGTATACATTTACCACTTACAGATAAATTGTTTCGTATAAAAATCACTCACTATCATATAACGACAACAATCTATGTACAATAAACTGACTTCTCCAGTGTAAGTAATCATAAACATTACGAGACAAATTTCCTTCTCGTGTATATTTGTTTTCTCCAAAACTGCGCAATGGATTTTGATACCGCTTCAATATTGTTTACAACATTGTTCTAAAAGCTTTATAGGTATAAATACATATAGTATATATTTATATAAATAAGAGAAAAATCGATGTAAGTCGTAATAAACTACCATGTATAAGTTATTTTTAAAAACAAGCTTTTATTTAAATACCTTTAAAAGTTTATCCCCTGGACTGTTCAAACCCATTGCTTTAAGCTATATGCGAATATATACCTTACTAGCCAACCCGTGTCCACTTCATTGGGTGGTAATAGGCATTATCAAGGTACAACTTTTCTCTAGAACTCAATCATATATATCTCATTAAGGCAGCGTTCGTAAGAAACGTTTTCGTTCGACCATTCTTCTCCGAGTCCCCAGACATTACCCCCTACAAACTCACAAACTTTAACTCTTTATAATATTAGTATAGATAATATAATTAGTTAATAGCTTCTGCCCGCGACTTTGTACGCGTGGAATAGTTAATTTGGGCTAAGACGTAGCCGAAGCTCTCAAAAGGAAAAAAATCCCCGATTTTAAAACATTATTCATTGTTGCTCCGCTCCTATTACCCTTAGCGTGATGATATATGAAACTCACAAATAAAGTGGCTTTCTATTGGTGTAAGAATTTTCAAAATCGGTTTAGTAGTTCCTGAGATTACCCCCTACAACGTCACAAACTCACAAACTTTACCTCTTTATAATATTAGTAAATAGATTATAGCCCCTAATAGTTACTACTCTGGGCTAACGCTGACACACAAGAAAGAAAAAAAACATCTCGATTTTGAAACATTTTTCATCTGTGCTTGGCTCCTATTGGCCTTAGCGTGATGATATATATTCTATAACCATTCTCGATGAATGAGCTATATAACACTGACAGAATTATTTAAATCGGACCAGTAGTTCCTGAGATTACCCCTTACAACGCCACAACGTCACAAACTTTACCTCTTTATAATATTAGTATATATAATGCATTGGTCAACAGACGGTTGGCAGCATAAGTTGACAATATAAACTTGAACAATAACAAATTGTGTATAGTAGAATTATAGTAAAAAAATTGGCTAGATAAATAATAGAAAAAAAAAACCGTGAGGTCATTAGGATTTATTTTCAATATGTTTGGTACCTATTTTCAGACTCGTCGTTTTGTTTCATTTTCGTATATTGTCATGAGGCTTGAACAAACATGTAAAATTATAAAGTCGCAGGTGTAAAGGAACTAGTTGTAATCCGACTTGCAAGATTTGACCCAAACAAGCTCACAAACAATACAAGCTACATAAAAAAACCAGTAAAAAGAAATCGTTTTACATTGCAACGCTATCGAAACACCATCTGTATCTCATAGATATATTAATATAATGTACTACGGAATTGTACACTTCAAAAGTGCCTGTATAAAATACAGGATGGTATAATATTATTATTTTATCTTTACTACTATATTAATAAAAATTAACTAATTATTTTTGTTGCTATTTTGATAAATATAAGATAAATCCTTATCCAACGGCATAAATAGCTCAAAATTACCTTCACAGTACATACATTCCATTGAATATTTTTGAAAATAACCCATGTTTAAAATTACGTGCAATAACAATATAAGTTTTTTGATTGTGTATAGTTTTTGCGTACCTTATGACTGTGATAAATCTATACCTACATATAATAAAAATGTTAATCTAAAGTGTCTGTTTGATTGTATGAACACACATCACTACTAAAGTACTGCGTTCACGATATATCCTCACAAGAAAAAAAATAAAGCATATTTTCGAGTAACATTTAGTCTTGATTTTATTAAAATCGGCTCAGTCCGTTAAAAGTTATTGTAACTTTAATGATGACGAGAGTTAAGTACGAAAGAAAAGTAGACAAGTAAATGTATTTAATACATTCAGATGATTTTATTGGTCACGGTTTTTTTACATTAGGTTTGACGGAGTCGCGGGCACAGCTAGTTGTAAATATAAAAGCTCCGAAATAAAATTATTTAAATCGTTTAGACATGTATTGCAGATTGGTACATTGTACCCATGCGACGTCGGGATGGGTCGCTAGTAGGATATAAAAAGGATAAGTAACTATAAGAGACGAGGTGAATTTAGTAAGTAGACAGAAAACCATTATAAACAAGGATGTCAAAGTATTACACTCAATCAGATAATGTTTTAAATTATAATTATAAGGCTCGCTGGTGCTGAATTATAAACATCATATTTTAAATTTTAAAACATATGTCCTTAAAATGCTTATTACAAAATTATAGAATTTGGTAAAGCGTTTGTTAATGTTAAGCTATTTATATAACACGAATGAATTAATATCTATCTCCAAGCAAACATCAAATTAAATCAAATCAAAAATACTTTCTTCAACTTAACCCCTGAGAAGTTGCTTATGAACGTCAGAGCTATCACTGGTTCGGAAAAACAACCCAGTCATCGAGAAGAACTGGCAAGAAACTCGTTCTGATTTATCTTTTTATAATAAATACATTTTTTTTGTATAACATGCATTTGGGAGCCATTTTTTATTGACGTGTGATAACACTAATTAATAATTAACTCATAATAATATTTATTGATAGAAAAAAGAAGTACAATGTCGACAAAACTAAGAATGAATTACAAGTACTTTTGAAAGCAATAAGAAATGTAACAAGGAACGTAAATCAAAAAACTATTGTGACACAACGATTGCCTAGCTCGTATCCACATGCTACCCAAGTTTCAAACTAGTTTGAATTTTGTTTAGAGCGAAACTAAACAAATGGCAATACGGTATGCAGGAACGGTATGCGACAAAGCTTTGACAAACCGAGATTCTTTACAGATCTTTACTACGGTAGGTTGCATGCCAAACATCTTAGGTAACTCATTCGGAGTGCTTTTCGTCGAATTTTCCCGCTTCGTCGTTGCGGATTTTATGCAAGCCTCATTACTTAGTTATATGCGATCCTTGATGCAGCTATGCGACAAAGCTGAATCTAGATTTTCACTTATCTATATGTATTCACAGATGAATGCATAGATATTTCGAGTTAAAAGCTCTTACTATGCACTTTTAATATATGAATTATATATATTCTTCTATATCAGTTTTTTTTTAAATATTATAGGGGTCAAACGAACAGGTGGGACACCTGATGTTAAGTGTTTACCGACATCCATAAACACTAGCAACACCAGGGGAGTCGCAAGTGCATTGCCGGCCTTTTAAAAGTGTTAATTAATAATTAATAATACACAAATAAATTAATTAATAAAGTGCAACAATATTTTCACAAATCACCTGAATTAGTAAAATTTGTCACATTAAGTTCGACGATTGCAGTGCTTACTTCGTCCTTGCGTTGGTATTCAGATTTGCACACAATAACTATGTACAATGTTAGGAATGAAATTTAGGAGATAATAAACTGATTTTTTTTAAATATTATTGGGGTCGTTACTTTGCACTTCCGCCGGGAATATATTGGCCGCTACCACATCTTATTTATTTATTTTAATTTATTTTATTCATTTTGCTTACTGCAACAAAGAGCGTTTGGTTTTATTTGCGCGAAGTGTAGCTGAATAAGTTGAATCTGAAACTAGTAATAGAAAGAGCGAAATATTAGTAACAAAAACCACAAAAAATTATGAAAAGAGCTTCCTTGGTCGACGGTTAATTTTTATTACATTTAAATTATTTTCGCTAAAGTGCGCGTCGTGTTTTATGAACAGATTTCGCATGTTTATATATTATTAAATACTTAAAAGTACCCAAAATAAACATAGTAAGACATCCGTGAATGTTTTTTTATGATATAACATTAAGGAAAATATGAAATGGATAACTTACCTAAAAATAAATCGTGTGAAGGAGACGCGAATTTAAAATACACCGACATAGTTAGAAAATAGGTCAAATACATGAAATATATATATTTATTTACTGCACTATTTATATTTTTATAAAAGAAAATCTGTTTCAGTTTCAGTCAATAGTTCATTACTTGTTGACCACATTTCTCTTCTGTAATAATTATTTGATCACGAATTAAATGATTACGTAACTTTTGTTCTGTAAATAAAACTCTGTATCAGAAGGCTATCTCGTGAGTAATACAGACAATTATTAATGTATTTTATATTGTTACAGATTTCAACAGAAACCAAGACGCTCTGGATTAAGGTAAATCCAACAATAGAATAACATCTACGTGCAAATCAATAGAATTATAAATTGAAACTTCAAGTATCGAGAAAGATAAATATTTATCCCCCAGTAAGCGGGTGAGGGCGCCAATTAGCCCCTCAAACTATGGAATTTACATTTATTACCATCTAAAAGTGCTGCGATAATATTAGCCCGTTTTATGTTTAGAGAGAGAGATCTCCAGCCGGAGTCTACTCGAAATTCATTACGGCTTGATGTTTGGGAAGCCATTAGAGATTTTACGTACCTGTAGGTTTTAATTTGATTTTGCTCGTCGAAGAAAAATTGCGAGTTGGTATGATTATGTTTTTAAATATGGCATTTACCCCTAGCAATGTAGTAATATGGATTTATGGATTTTCGGGAATATATTTAATTAGTTAATTTAAAAAACATAAACCAAAATATAAAGTAGTTTAAAATGAACATACAGTAATCACTATTGGTCATTGAATGCCGGTGTATAATATACTTATTTTAGGTTGAATAAAGTAGGTAATTTAAATCTTAAATAAATATGATTATTATGTTCAGAAAAATTATAGGCATTGATAACATTTACTTCGCTAAAGGTGTAACAAATATAATGTAGTATTTTAAATAAAAATAATATTAAGTCGTAGAGGATCTCTGAAAATATTTTGAAAGGATCGATAACGTGTAAGTTATTTTAATTTATTTTTAAACTCTCAGGAAAACTTACTGAAGGGTGTAGTATGCTTACGTAAAGCGTCAAGAGATGGCGCTTGCTAAGATCAATACATGACTGAAAGGCGGTGTCAAGAATCGCATACACTTACGTATAAGGCACGAAATTGTAATTCATTTTAAGTTTTCATTATACGTCTCAAACCGATCTCGTCGTTTTATTTTTGGGAGGACCTCAAAGTAGGCGGTTCATGGTCCTCCTAGCCGGGTACGCGAAAGTAGTTAGTTAGGTAGGCCGTTCAGTCAGTATAGTAAAGTGAGTGTTAAAAAAGTGATCTAAGTGGTAACGTGAAGTTTTATAAAGTGCAAAGTGACATTTTCAAAAGTATAAAGTGACGTTTATAAAAAAGTACAAAGTGTCATTTTCAAAAGTACAAAGTGACGTTTCGCAAAGTGTAAAAGTAAACAGTATTTACAAATAAAGTCTGATTTTAACTCTTAACAAAATAACAATAACTTTATTCAACAAAAATAATTATAATTTGATTTCTCTAATAATAATATAACTAGCTTGTTTGTACAAAAACAACAATAAATTACAAAAACAAAGATACTTAAAACTAGTGTTTCGGGTACAACTATAAATTAGACGATTCAACCAAAGACTTCCATAAAGTAGTGTTGTGAACTACCCACATTTATTTGAACTTTGAAAAATTAACGTGTAACATCGTGGTGATTAAAAAATACTTGTAATATCGTGGTGATTAAAAAATACTTGTAATATCGTGGTGATTAAAAAATACTTGTAATATCGTGGTGATTAAAAAATACTTGTAATATCGTGGTGATTAAAAAATACTTGTAATATCGTGGTGATTAAAAAATACTTGTAATATCGTGGTGATTAAAAAATACTTGTAAATACAGCGTGATCTAAGACATATTGTGATGACATGGCGTGAACACAAAGTAGCTTTTGTTGCTGATTGTGTTAAAATGTACAGACAGATTAAAGTCACAAATGAATGCGCAAACCTACAGAGAATCTTATGGAGACAGGATGGTGCACTAAAAGAATATAAGCTTACGAGAGTAACATTTGGCACGGCAAGCGCACCTTATTTAGCGACAAAAACAATTCAACAACTAGCAAATGATGAGAGAGAAATGTATCCTTTAGCTTCAGAAATAGTAAAGAATGATTTCTATATGGATGATCTGCTATCTGGAAGTGATAATGTTAATGAAGCTCGAGAAAAATATACACAGATTACGAAAATGATGCTCAGTGGAGGTTTTAAAATGCAAAAATGGACGAGTAACGATAATGATTTTATAAAGTATATAGAAGGAACAGAAGAAAATACAGAAGATATTTACGTAATAAACAATGATGACGTGATAAAGACATTGGGTATAAGATGGAACAGAGTTACTGACAAATTTCAATACATAATAAATATGAACTATAGATCTTCAGAAACAAAACGGACAATACTGTCAACTATAGCTAGAATTTATGACCCTATGGGCTGGCTAGCACCTGTAATCGTAACAGCCAAGATCTTCATTCAAAAACTCTGGCTTTCTGGTATAAGTTGGGATCAACCGATTCCGAAAATACTCAAAGATGAATGGATTAAATACGAACACGAACTAAAAGATGTGAAGAATATTACTGTAAACAGATGGCTAAACACAAACAATACTGATATAGCTCGAGAACTGCATGGATATTCGGATGCCTCTACTATGGCATATGCAGCGGCAGTTTATTTGAGAGTTGTCAAAGAAGATGGTAAAATACTTACAAGTCTTATTAGCGCTAAGACCAAGGTTGCTCCGACAAAGACTATATCAGTTCCAAGATTAGAATTATGCGGTGCCGTACTTTTGACTAATCTTTTAAATGAAGTTGCTGAACAACTGAAAATCAATCGCGAAAATGTCTATGCCTACACTGACTCTAAAGTTGTACTGGCTTGGCTCCAATGTCACCCGAGTAGATGGAAGACATTCATTGCCAATCGAACATCAGAAATTTTGACTGCTCTGCCTAGTCAACATTGGCACCATGTTTCTTCAGGAAATAACCCGGCCGACGTTGCCTCACGAGGTGCAACACCTTTGCAACTACAGGCGCATACCATGTGGTGGAATGGACCCGCAAACCTGAAACAGAAAATTCTGAAACACGAGAGATTAATAGAGAACGTAACTAATTTAGAAGCAAAAACTATAAAAGTAATGACAACAATACGAGAAGAACAAGAGTTTAATTTATTTGATAAATATTCAAAATTGACAAAATTATTGAGAGTAACAGCATACGTTTTAAGATTTATCCGAAGAATTAAAAGGAATCACAAACATTTAATAGGAGAAGAAATTGAGAAAGCTATGGAAAAATGCATCTTACTATGTCAACAACAAGAATATTCAATTGAAATACACAACATAACAACAAATAAACCTATATCTTCAAATAGCAAACTAAAAACTCTAAATCCGTTTTTAGACCAAAATAGAATTTTAAGAGTTGGCGGTAGACTGGCTCATGCTAATATACCTGATGGTTCAAAACATCAGATAATATTACCTGGGAATCACCCATTTACAAAACTGATTTTACATGATTGCCACGAGAAAACATTACATGGTGGTCCTATGCTAATGTTAAGTTATTTACGTACAAAATTCTGGATAACACATGCAAAGAGCCTTTTGAGAGAAGTTCTACACAAATGTGTGACATGCACGAGATACCGTTCAGCTACAGCTACACAAATGATGGGATCGTTGCCTAGAGTAAGAGTTACACCTGCACGGCCATTTTTAAATAGCGGCGTGGATTTAGCTGGACCCATAGATTTAAGATTATCTAAAGGCAGAGGATGTAAGACACAGAAAGGATACATTGTCATCTTCATTTGTATGGTTACACGAGCCATCCACATTGAAATTGTAACTAGTTTGGAATCTAAAGACTTTGTAGCGGCATTTAAAAGATTTGTAGCACGCCGCGGAAGATGCAAGAATATCTGGAGTGACAATGCTACTAATCTGACAGCTGGAAATAAAGATCTCCTGTCAACCTTCGAAAGAAGTATAAATACAGTGCGTGCCGAAATCGAAGAACTTTTAGCCAATGATGGCACTACTTGGCATCACATACCAGCGTTAGCTCCCCATTTTGGAGGATTGTGGGAAGCTGGCGTCAAGTCTATTAAGTTTCATTTGAAAAGAATACTACAGAACACGACTTTAACTTATGAGGAGATGTCTACCCTGACGGCGCAGATAGAGGCGACACTCAATTCTAGACCGATTTCTCCAATGAGCGAGGACCCCTCTGATTATGATCCTCTAACTCCCGGACATTTCTTGATCGGTGAGGCACCAATCACTGTTCCAGAAGAGAGCCATTTGGAAAAAAGTGTGCATAGACTTGAGAGATGGCAACTGACACAACGGATGATGCAAGACTTTTGGACTAGATGGTCAAGAGAGTACCTTAGTCGCTTGCAACAGAGACCTAAATGGATTAAAGCCAAATCTAACATCAAGATCGGAGAACTCGTGTTATTAAAGGAAGACAATATGCCTTCCGGCAAATGGCTTATGGCACGAGTCATAGATACTCATCCAGGAGACGACGACTTAACGCGAGTAGTTACTGTCAAAACTAAAACGTCTGTACTTAAGAGACCAGTCACAAAAGTGTGTCGTCTTCCGATTGATGACTAAATTTTATTTTATACTTTTTAAACTTAGATACTGTTAAAAATTCAGCTTGTATACTTACTTACTTTTAGTTTCTTAGTAATACTTAACTTTGTGTTCTTATGGTCCTTCGATGTTCTTAATAATATCTTGTTGTGTAGGTACACGGTAGTATTTCATCCACTTAAAGTTTAGTTTTTTGTGTTTATTCGAAGGACATTACTATGTCCTTGGTGGGTGGAATGAAGGGTGTAGTATGCTTACGTAAAGCGTCAAGAGATGGCGCTTGCTAAGATCAATACATGACTGAAAGGCGGTGTCAAGAATCGCATACACTTACGTATAAGGCACGAAATTGTAATTCATTTTAAGTTTTCATTATACGTCTCAAACCGATCTCGTCGTTTTATTTTTGGGAGGACCTCAAAGTAGGCGGTTCACTTACAGATAAACAAATAAAAAAAAAACGTATTTAGACGTCAAAGAAATTGAATAGTTTCGGCATTTGTTATAAAAAATATGGGTGCTATGTTAATAATATGGTTCTGGTGTTGCAGTCCTTAGACTGCAGTGACTGCTTATGCGTTTGTATTGCCATCGTTGTGGTTTAAAGAAAAGTTCTTAATAATGGTTGCAAGTATCAAATTGAAATATAATACATACTATTATTTCGTTACGGACTTTGTTAGCTAATTTATCTATATAAATTATTAGACTTTGTGTAACTGTAACGTGTAACTGCATAAACCATGCAGCGCATCTCACAATTAAATAGTATTTGTATAAATTATAGCCCATGTGCTATTTTCATATCTTCTTCTTCTTCTTACCCTTATCCCACATAAGTAGGGTCGGTACAACATGTTTCTCATGTTGTGGTATATGATTTGGCTTTATTTTTAAGATCGGCCGCCTGCCTGACATCAACCCTCCTTGGGATTATTTTGTTGTACCACTGTATTTATGATTATTATTATAAATACATAAATATAATAAATAAATAGTATAAATAAAAAATAGTGGTATTTTCATATATAAGCTATATTACTGTAAATTGACACTAAAATCCGTTGGATACTTTCTGGTTGACCGAGTAACAAATATAGATAAATAATACTACCGAGCACTAAATTTGAGATGCCACCAAAAAAAAAAATCCCGGATAGTTCTAACAAGGTGGCCCCCTTCTTAGAACATTGTAATTATCACTTGTAATATTATTCCACTCGAAAACTACAGTAATAATATGGAAGAATGGTTGCCAAAAATTATGTAAAAAAAAAATATAATTTAAAAAAAATCTGGGCTTTAAATTATTTTTTTTAAAAAAAGCTAAAGAGTAATAAATAATTATCACTTTATATTATCTACTCCTACTGAGACGTGACAATATTTCGATAGAAAAATGTTTTTTTAAGTATACAAGTAATGTTATTGTTATTCAATATAGTTAATTTTTTTCTCATCTTTTACTTTCAATACCGTAATAATGTATTAGCGGCAGACATACGTGTGTGTACATAAGATTAGGAAGATTTAGAGTGGTGATAATGCATCTACTAGTTTTATGGTTCCGCGTTATACGATTCTTCTAAAAATGTTTTTTACATTAGGGACAAGTGTGTAAAGGATCAAACTAAAAGTAATTGGATTTAAATCTATCCAGCAGACTTTTTGCGTTGCCCGCACAACGGCTTCTATAATTTATTTATATGAGCATACATATAAGTACATACAACAAGTAAGTACAACGACATACAGTCACTGAAATCCGGCCATAGAGAAGAAAAAATCTTTTTTTTTTTATTGATAACACTAAAGCGCGTTAATAGCCTGTAAATAAAAAAGGATGAATTAAGTCGGCTGACAAACAGAGGAGGAAGATATTGTTAACTGCTTTTTCATTCCCTATTTATATATATACTAGCTGTTACCCGCGGCTCCGCACGCGCTTTTTAAAAAATGTATTAAATAAATTGAAAATTGTGAGTGGAAGTGTACATTACAGAAAAGTTTTTTCAAAAACATTTGTAACTACGACACTCACGCCAACTGAAACATGTAACGTGTACATTAGATATATGAATACAAATAGTATATCGAGTGGGATGGGATTTATCATCAGCAACATAACTGGAACTTCAACCTACTATATACCAAACTCAGTACTCACTAACACTATATAAGAAAGTAATGAAAATTATAAGCTATACATTATCGAACAATATATCTTAAATCTTTATTTTATAGATAGATATAATATGCCCGTATTGTCGATATACTTAAGTTATTCTTATACGTTGCTATAATAACTGAGTTATGAAGAAGCAAACGTGGTAAATAAGACAATATGGCCGCCAAATTGACCAAAAAGATGATATAAATCATATTACATACAAATATATGACTTTCAATTATGTATAATTATTCTTGGAGTCAGTAAGGCAAACGTCTCACGTCATCAATTTCACATGGACTAATACATAGGTAGCAGTCAATCACTACATAGTGTACCAATTCAAATAAAAAGAGAATCATTAAAATCGGTTCATAATTAACTAAAATATCGATTAACATGCATGAAAAAAATATATACAACCGAACATAGTAACCTCCTCCTTTTTCGAAGTCGGTTAAAAAAGTCCTCTGTCAGCTTATCTGTTCGCGATAAAGTCAAAAACTACCATTTTCATGCTGTTTTCACCAGTAGATAGAATGATAATTCATGGGGAAGGTTTAGGTATAATTTGTCAAAGTTTTCATTTTATTATCCGGGCGGGACAACGTCTTCCGAGCCCGCTAGTTATCTGCCCGTAAAAGCCCCGTGAAAGTCGGTCCAATCAATTAGGAGATAGTAGGATATTGCGGACAAAGTCTTGAGAAACAAAATAAAATAGTTACTTCTTATAAGGTGAGTTATCTTCCAGTGAAAGTCCCGTGAAAATCAGTTCAAGCATTACGGATATTCCACTGCGGCCGAAGGCGAATAAAAAACCTAAATTACTTTTTATAAGGTCTGTTATCTACCAGTAAATACCCCGTGAAAATCGGTCCAACCATTTTGGAAATAGCCATGCGGACGAAACCGCGGACAAATAAAATAGAACATGTCAACCGCTATAATTTCGGCTATCTGGCAGTAAAAAGTAAAATTCCCGTAAATATAGGTCCAGCCGTTTTGGAGATTACCCGCAACAAACAAACAAACAGAGAAATATACTAATATAAAAATATAGACAAAGTATAAAGAAATTTTTTTTTGTTCATTTGTAGCCTTAGCCATTCATCAAAAAGTTGTTATTTTAATTGTACATACATAAACTTTATTTTTATAATACGTAATAGAGAACAAATAAAAAATTAGAAATAAAAGTAGTATAAACTTTTTCCATAGGAAAACAAAATAAACTTCGAAAATGTTTGCGATAGAAACTTACCACGTTACCATGGCAACGTATATAATACTAACGCTAACGAAATCTTTATTTGAACAATTTTGTTTTATGATTATGAAGACTAAGAAAATAATAATGATGGATAAAATAATGTACGACATATTATATAGAAGATTTGGCGCTTATGCCTTTATTGTAACTTAGACATGGAATAAAATTGATTAAAGGATATATAAGAAATACCTATATTGACAACTTCAGAATTGGCAGTATGGATTAATTCCTTCGCCTGTCCTATTGAACGAATATTATTACTACTACTAACGAAATCTCTCAAAAGGAAAAAAGTGCCCGATTTTGAAACGTTCTTCATTGGTGCTCTGCTTCTATTGGTCTTAGCGTGATGATATATAGCCTGTAGCCTTCCTCGATAAATGAGTTATTTAAAACCGAAGGATTTTCTCAAATCGGACTGGTAGTTCCTGAGATTATTAATTACTTTTTTAAGGTCTGTTATCTACCAGTAAATACCCCGTGAAAATCGGCCCAAAGTAATGCGGACGAAGCCGCGGACAAATAAAGTAGAATATGTCAACCGCTATAATTTCGGTTATCTGGCAGTAAAAAGTAAAATTCCCGTTAAAATAGGTCCAGTCGTTTTGGAAATTACCCAGGACAAACAAACAAACAGACAAAATATAATAATATAAAAATATAGACAAAGTATAAAAAAAGTTTTTTTTGGTCATTTGTAGCCATATCCATTCATCAAAAAGTTGTTATTTTAATTGTACATACACAAACTTTATTTTTATAATACGTAATAGAGAACAAATAAAAAATTGGAAATAAAAGTAGTATGAACTATTTGAATAGGAAAACAAAATAAACTTTGAAAATGTTAGCTTTGATACTTACCACATAACTTCAGAATTGGCAGTATGGATTAATTCCTTCGCCTATGAACTATTTGAATAGGAAAACAAAATAAACTTTGAAAATGTTAGCTTTGATACTTACCACATAACTTCAGAATTGGCAGTATGGATTAATTCCTTCGCCTATGAACTATTTGAATAGGAAAACAAAATAAACTTTGAAAATGTTAGCTTTGATACTTACCACATAACTTCAGAATTGGCAGTATGGATTAATTCCTTCGCCTATGAACTATTTGAATAGGAAAACAAAATAAACTTTGAAAATGTTAGCTTTGATACTTACCACATAACTTCAGAATTGGCAGTATGGATTAATTCCTTCGCCTATGAACTATTTGAATAGGAAAACAAAATAAACTTTGAAAATGTTAGCTTTGATACTTACCACATAACTTCAGAATTGGCAGTATGGATTAATTCCTTCGCCTATGAACTATTTGAATAGGAAAACAAAATAAACTTTGAAAATGTTAGCTTTGATACTTACCACATAACTTCAGAATTGGCAGTATGGATTAATTCCTTCGCCTGTCCTATTGGACGAATATTATTACTACTACTTACTACGTTACCATGGCAACGTATATAATAATAACGTAATCGCTCAAAAGCAAAAAAAGTGCCCGATTTTGAAACATTCTTCATTGGTGCTCTGCTTCTATTGGTCTTAGCGTGATGATATATAGCCTATAGCCTTCCTCGATAAATGAGCTATCTAAAACCGAAAGACTTTCTCAAATCGGACTGGTAGTTCCTGAGATCATAGCGTTCAACCAAACAAACAATCAAACAAACAAACAAACAAACTCTTCAGCTTTATATATTAGTATAGATATATATATCTATACTAATATATAAAGCTGAAGAGTTTGTTTGTTTGTATGGTTGAACGCGCTAATCTCAGGAGCTACTGGTCCGATTTGAAAAAATGTTTCTGTTTTAGATAGCTCATTTATTGAGGAAGGCTTTAGGATCTATATCATTACGCAACGACCAATGAAGAATGGTTCAAAATCGGGGATTTTTTTTCCTTTTGAGAGCTTTCGCTGCGTGTTAGCGTTAGCCCAAAGTAACTATTCAACGCGGACGAAGTCACGAGCAGAAGCTAGTATATAGATATAAGAAGATATCCGACTATTTTATTAAATACTAACCGAAGAGTTACGTCAATATGAATATACTAAATTTAAAATAAAAGATTATATACGGAACCTAATAAAGTTAATACGTTTCTTATCGCGTATATTATTTTATTTATTTATTTCTGTAAGTTGTCGCACTAGACAATTGATTTGTACTCGTTTCGCTTGTTTATTTGTCCAATAAAAGGGGATTTTGCCAATCGTGCGCCGTTAAGACCGGCTTAGCGGGTTGACATGTCGACGTTTCGTTCCCGCTGATTTTGTTTTTGTGTATATTCACTAAAATGTTTTCCCTATAAATTATTGTTAATACGGTTCCCCTAACAGCCTACGCTATTTCGTACATATGAAGTGAATACTTCTTTAGGGGCGTTGAGCGGTATTTTTGGCAGAAGATAAATTTATAATTTCACGTCACGACATACTAGTAAGCATGACCGGCCGTATTGCGCTTGCGTCAGACTAGCAACACATAATATAGTGGCCTGTGTAAATGTAATATTGATATTCTGCAGCTCATCATAACTTTGATTGATTAATAGACTTTATAAAATTGTATATAATTATTGCTCCGAGTACCAATCGATATGAAAACCACATTAATGTTAAAAATGTCAATAAACAAATTTTAAAAAATTAAATATTGTTCACACTATAATTAATGTAAAAATTCAAACGAGAACACATTTATTTCATTGTTTTGTGTTTTCATTTCTTTCGGCAGTCCTTATGACTGCCACGAAATTTTTTCCTATGTTTATTTCTATAAAATATTAAAATATATTGATAAATCCACTAGATTTTTATATATTAAGAAGATTTTGTATTATATAATCAGCCAAATTATAAAGACCCGGCAATCAAGAAAAGCAATTGAAATCAAACAAATTCTGCGACGAACGAAACGTATCAAAACGTGTCCTTAGCTAATAACGTGCGCAAACATGTTGGAACAGCGAAAAGCACGATGTTTACTGAGAGCATTGTTTTCGTGCGTTTTTCCTTATTTTTCCCTCTATTTAAGGATGTTTCGGAGTCCTCCCTTATCTCTGATTCTCTATACAATTGCTTTGATTAATTTTTTATATTACTTCATAAAAAGAAACGTTTTTTTTAAATTATATATTATATTAAGAAGGAAATATGCTGAAACGTTATCACGACTAGAAGGCACTTTCTCCACCACCGAGATAGAAGTCTCTTGCAAAGAACTTATCATTGTAATACTTGATCTTCTTTTGAATAGAAAAAACAAACATTACATGTATCAGTATGTACACACGGAGAAACGAAAGTTTTTTTGCTTATATATATCTTTATATATATAAATCAATCTTTTTCCGCTATGCATGCCGAAACTACTGAACAGATTGTGATAATAATTTAGGAGGGCATTCTGGGGACGCTCAAAAGTGTTCCTGTATCAAGTCAAATCTTTATATATAAGTGTGTTTTTAATATATTAATGAAATTGTTTTCCATAAAGAAAGAAAGGGGGTTTTTGTTCTTATAGAACTTTTGACACTATATTCCAATATTATTTTGACATAGTTCAATTGAATATAATTAGCTATTCAACCCATCGGCTTCCAAATTAGCCACAATAGGTCAAAATGGCATACGCTAAGTTTTTAATTACTTTTATCAATTTCGCGACATTCAGCATTGACATTTATGTACCCGTATGCTTGCCATAATACATTTATTTATATGAGTATGTGATACATTACATATGTATATCGTTTTTATCTACAGTAATATTATTGAACGTAATAAATACCCTTCTTTATCTTCCACCTACACAGGTGAAATAGTTGCTATATTAGAAGCTATCAAATTTGTACTATCACATAAATTAGATCAAACTATCATATTGACAGATTCTCTGAGTTGCTTACAAACTATTCAGCATAGTCCGATTTTTTCTAAAGTAGAGTCCCCAGTTATCATAATTATTAAGTTCCATTTGTATCAATGTCATTGCTTAGGTATTTATGTAGTTCTGACATTGATACCAGGACATAGTGGGAACTAGGGCAATGAAGCTATTTGCCTTCTTGCTAAAGAAGCTATGAAGACAGGATATTTTGATCACTATAATACCTATGTTCAGGATTTATCCTCTCCAAACAAGACTAATCTGTTTGCATCATGGAACTCAAACTGGTAAGCATCCAACCAAATTAATGGCAAATCATATGCTTCCGGATATATTCAGGATAACATTCCGGATAAGCCATGGCTTTATATGTTTCATAACTGTTACAAGCTTGCTGCGTCTACTATCTGATCTGCGATCTATCTGTAGAGGCGTGCTCTCCAGTCCATTTTGCAAAGCTCAGAATCAGGCACAACTCAATATGTAAATGTGGGTTGGATGAAGGCACTCTAGAACACATTTTTTTTAATTGATCCAATTTTGTATTGTATTGTATAATAATTTACTTAACAATATACTACGTTCGTAGATTTTAACATAAGCACAAAGGTGTGATATACACATGATATTCTCCTTTAGCCAAAACTGTGGCTAATTTTATAAGTTTTAACAACATTAAACTTTAAGGTTATGTAATAACTAACAGTAATTATTATGTAAATATATATTTATTTAAGGCATGATGTCTTTAAGTGTTGTGTTTGTCTTTGTGTATTTCAGTGGCCTAATCTGGAAGAATTCAATCTATACTATAATAAAACTGTAACAAAGCCAAATAGGTAAATTAAATTTTTTTTTTTTAAATTTTGGACGGGGTAGACTTTTGTTATCGATATAGAAGCCAAAAATAATCCTTTTACGAATTTTGTTTGTCCCTGCGAACACGCATCACTCTGAAAGTACTGAACAAATTTTGACGAAATTTTGAGACAGTGATAACTCATATTACAAGGTTACATCTAGAATACTTTTGTCCCATAAAACGCAAGGGATTCTCCAGGATAACGAAAGACAAAAATTTATAGTTAATGTAACTAGACTTTTTTGCGACACCTTAGTAAAAAAGCCAGGCAACGTTGGAAGAACGAAAATTTTAGAAAAGCTGATTCTTTAATATAAAGATATATTATGCCCTTCCAAACAGGATTCAGTTTTTTAATCCGCATTACATATTTATTGGTCAAAATTTTGATTTATAAATGATTTCAGGAACATTTTTTTTTCAGCAACTTTTAAACGCTATTAAAAACATGAATTTATCACTGCCAGACAATTTTGATATTGAAATAATATTCCCGATGATATTCTTTATAAAGAAAATAATTACACATTACAAACTATTTTTTTTTTCAACCAACGATAAACGTAGACATATAACTTGGGACTGATATCATCATGATAGCATCGGGCATTAATGACAAAAATGTCTGGCAACAATAATTTCATGTTTTAGTAGCGTTTCAAAGTTAGTGAAAAACAAAACATTCTAAAGTTATATAAAGTTTAATATTTTTGTCTGTAAAAGTGCGCTATGCACTAATAAACGCAACTTTTACCGGCAGCCAAGTAGCCCGCTCGCTGTTCGGAAGAACATAAAGATATATAAAAAACTGGTTTATCGTTGTCGAAACCGTTGCTAGCTCTTCGACGAATTGTTACAGGCAAGTGACAGTTGACGCGTCATGCTCATATCATATCTTTTTAATGTTTATATTTTTCTTCAATACAATGGTGTGTGAAATTATTTTAATACAAGTTGAAAATAGTTATGATATCATTCAGTGTTTCATTTATCGTTTAATTTACAATTTAACTCTCTCAACTTGATATTTTATACTGTAAACTATATTGACTGTATAGTAAACGTCTACAAAAAGGGAAAGAAAATTCGTTCCAACTAGGGGTCCATAGACCTCTCAAGCTTTTTTTTACATTACCGCGAATACCTACATAAGGTTAGTTTTTATTTTAATTGAACCCGGTAGATGATGCTACTAACGGGTTGTAGGCTTATTTTAAAAGATTTCTCACATACCGTCTGGGTATATGAATATGTTTGATTGAGTTCCTTGATAGTTTGGATTTACAATTGAAAACTGCAGCTGTCGCTGTATTCGGGTAATAGGTTTTTTTAAGATTTTGTGCGCTTAAAAATATAATTGAAACCGGTAGTAACCTACTTGGTGCAGACAATGTTGCACGGGTCAGCTAGTCCACATCTATTTATCTCTAACTTATTTTGTTTTTATACACATCTATACATATAATAAGAATATAAATATAAGGTGTCTGCGCTTTTTAAATTTTTGTGAATAACATTTTTGCAGGTGTCTTTGAATAAGTAATAAAATACATTTCAACCACTTTTAGCAATATATATATATAGTAACATATAAGTTTGAACACATATTACTGCCAAAGTACTGCGTTGACGATAAAACCTCACCAATAAAATCATAAAATACCTACATATATCCTCGAATAACAACATTTAGTAACGTAAAAGTTTCATTATAATTGGTTCACTCTATCAAAAGTTATTATAATTTTAATGACGACCCAGTAAATGGACTTAGTATATTCAAATGATTTTACTGTATTGTTTTTTTACGTTAGGTTCCATGGGTAGTGTTGTAAGCATCAATAACATTCCAATGACGTGATTAACAATCATTTTAAATAAAAACACTCTATCATTTATTGCAAGCGAATTGGATATATGCAGTAATTTCCATTTCATTCTCCCGTTCCATCTTCCCATAAACTTAGGATTTCGACCCTATCCAATCGATTTATGCCATAATATTAATGTAAAAGTGCAAGATTATAACACATAATATATTGATACTTTATGGAAGATCATCGAGAATACCATTAAATATGACAACCGTGGTTCAAAGATTAGAGTGCGAATGTTATATCGATGTTATCGAATATCGACTTGTAGATATTAATGTTTTCCCTTTTGCAAAAGCAACACTTACATATATATAATGTAGAAGATGTAGTATGTGAATGTAGAAGACCGACATATATTAAATACTAGAAACAGTAACAAATCGGTCATTCTTTGTTTCAAGGTCACTAAGTCTACTAATAGTTTTCTAGGTAATAGTGTTAGGTTGTATAATAAAATCCAAAAGCCCATTACCGATTTGCTGGATAGTCAGTTCAAGCACCATGTCAAGCGGATTTTAATATCTAAAGGCTATTATAGAGTGTATCATTATGTGAACGATGGTATCGTCTGGAAATGATGTTCCTTTCTGTGCATCTGCCAAAAACGAATGCAACTATCTATGTTTGTAAAAATATGTATCATGAAAAGATAAACCAGATCGATTTCCTTGCCGGTTCTTCTCAATGACTGGATTGTTTTCCGGACTGAGGGCAGCTTTGACGTATATAAGCGTCTTCTCATGCTTTAGATTGCATAAAGTATTTTTGATTGATATCGGTAGTTAAATTTATCAGAATTATGACTACGAAATGGTCAAAGGAAGTCTGTTAGTAAAATGGTAAACTAAGTTTTACGAGTCGATTAAATTAATTGGTCTAGCTATTATGGTAAACGGTTTCTTCAAGAAGGGATTAATTCATTTCTAAAGGGTGTGTAGGAGTTTTTAAAGGTGGCAGAGGCAAGCTGAAGCTATTACTGGTTTCAGCAAGAATGGGTCGTCTCGCTCGGGGTACTATCACCCGACCCACAGACACCGACATGAAGTAACAGTGTTTGCATTGTTGCGTTTCGATCGGTCTGTGAGAGCGCCGGAGGCCCACTAGCTATCTCTGTGTATCTGCTATTCTCCTCAAACACAGCCTGGCAACGCCCTCTCTTAATGTTGCAAGTGTCTATGGATGGTGGTGATCGCTTAACATCAGGTGAACCGCCTGTTCGTTTGCCTCCTATGATATAAAAAAGGGCCCACAATAAGTATGTATATTGAAAGCGTTAATAGGCTGCGATGATCCCTTATTAGACGGTGCGTAATATTGTGGTGTAAATATATGGACAATTAAGATTAAGTAGCTCAAAAGGAGAAGGTTTAAATCTATGTGTCAGTCACATTACAACTGCCTATCACATTTCGTTTTTTTTTTTTTTTTCGAACTGTTTACGCTATTTTGACCAAGCAAGCTCTTAACAGCTTCACCGGACTACCTATCACATTTCGTATTTCTAATCTTGAAGCCCTTATTTGAGTATTTAACTATTGTTCTTTCTTTCAAGACTATTCGCTATTGGCCTGACGAGCCTTCGCAGTTTCATTTGGTTTTTTTGAGTGAAATCTAATTTTTGAATATAAATGACTATTTTATGTGATGATCATCACTAAGGATGTTCAAGTGCAATGTAATATAATAAAGACTATTTTGTAACTAGTTTTTTTTATTCTTAATATTAGCGATAAATTGTTATTGACACCTCTGCGTAACCGATTGGAATTATTATTGTTATTTTTTTTTTCTCTTTTTTTTTAACGAGGCTTCAGTATATCCTTGATGACTATGCCAGCCTCATAAGGTAACTCACTTGGGTTAATACATCATTAAACTTGATTCTCACAATTAGAGATTAAGGAAACATATTTATACAATACTCTAGCCACATCACATACAGGATCTCCCAATACAATATTCACCTCTCCAACCGATTGGAATTATGGGTAAGCTTGAAAATGTTAGACTATGGTGTATGTCCACTTTTTGTAATATCTCAGTGGTGACTAGATTTTTCTTAGTTAAACATGTAAATAGGGAGGTAAACACTTTTCTTTAATAAAACAATGTTGAATGGAGTTACCCGTTAAATTTATTAAAAAGTAACTATCGATAAATGCGTTTCAATTAATCGCACCACTATACTCGGAGTATAACGTCGAACGTTTCCTAGGATAAATTTCTTCTCTGATGGTGTTTCTATGTAATCTATACTATTTAGCCCGTCTCACGGCTCTGCCATGACCGTGTCGTACGGGATTTGAGTAAGGCTTGGAATACACTTGCGACAAATTTTGCAAATGATAAAATACACGTGTTTACGGTTTATTTTTCATCCTGGTCCTAACTAATATTATAAATGCGATTTCGAGTTTGTTTGTTTGTTACGCTTTCAGACGTTAACTACTAAAACAATTATCATGAAATTTTGCATAGATATTATCAGGGTACTTTTCAATCAAAAAAAGTACTTTCGTGTTAAGTACTTTTGGGATATAGTTAAGTAAAATAATAACAATAGTAGGTTATATTTAAAACGACTTTTATTTTATTATATTTTAAACTCTTAGGAAAACTTACAGCTAAACAAAAAAGTTTCTAGGTATAAGAAAATATAGATACAAAAAATGATATAAAAAATGGAATTTAGAAGGCATTTGAGATTCTGTAAAATATAACTAATAAAATAAACGAAAGCAGAAAAAAGGAGCGGACACTCTTCGTCCTGCAGAAATAAAAAAAGAGAAGGAATGATTTTCACGTGAAACTGCCAGAACACATCTGCATATGCTTAGATTATCATCGAATTGGATCCTACGTTGGTCAATGCAAACTTACCATCAGGCTACAGCTTTTAGTGACTGAAAACGTCATAAGAAAATCATAACATGATGGTAATTTTATGTGATAATTTTCTAATACTCGCTGGACTACTATACTAGTTACCGCCTTTAAGTTAAAACTCTGTCCTCAAGCAACATATAAGTTTATACACATATATTTTACAGCTGTAACTGATAACCAGTCCAGCTTTAGGTTTGGCATGTCACCATATAAGGCACACAGTCATTAAATATCAGATGAGATTGCGGTCAAATGTTAAAACCTATAAAGTTTCGGGTAGTATAGCACCCTGCGTTCATTTAATATAGCTAATATTGCCATCATATGTTGGCTTAATTAATAAACTGCTTAATAATTTACAATGATTATAGTTCGTAGTGCGAATAGATGCAAAAACCAAACTAATACCAAAACTTTCAATTTACAAAAGTAGTCCGGTGAAGCTGTTAAGACCTTGCTTGGTCAATAGCGTAGTCAGTTCGAAAAAATCAAATCAAAAATCAATTTACAAATTGTGAACTTGAAATAATTCAAACTATAATTGTTTTTTTTTTTTAATAAAAAAAGTAGGTATTCCATTTTTTTGAATGATCACTTCTTTCGGCAGTCCTTATGACAACCGCGACTTTTTTTTATATTATCATTGTAAGTAAAACCTTATTTATAAATGAACTGAATAAGAATGTATAATTATATTTAAAAACCACGAATTATATATTTACACAACTTTTAGTCGCAGATTGAAGCTGATGCGATTTGTCGCAAGTGCGTGTCGGGATTAACAGTGTCACGGAGGATTTGAATAAGCTCTCGTGCATCGGTGCACCGGAGAAATACGATGTTTATAGTATATGAACACTGTCGTATCCATTCACTAGATTTTTAGTACATAGTACACCAATTTCAAACATAAACTCGGGTAATATAAATTACTAACTGTGCTCGTGGTTGAAATATGGAATACATTTAGTTTTATTTGTTTTAATAACTGGATGAGTTATTTATATTGTGTAAGTATACTTCCATATATTTATCAATTTCCATTATCATCGGTTGCAGATATTCATGTAATGTAATGCCATTTAGTTATAAAAAAATGGACAGTATAATAAAAAACCTTCTCCCTGCAAAAAACGATTTAATGTACTAATTTTCATGATGATGGGTAAAATGCTGTTGAAAATGAGTTTCGATAGATAAAGAAAAGAAGGTCTATTTAAATAGGGAAATAATAAAAATATCCTTTAAAGTGACAAAAAAAAGTTGAGGCAGTCATAAGAACTACTGCAGAAGTGAAAACTGAAAACTATGGAGTATCTGTGTTCTTTCTGGGATTTCTCGATTAATTATATTGTGAACTATTTCAATCTCATAATTTCTGTATGGAAATTATTAACATTAGTCTGGTTTTCGCATCTATTGTCACTCGGAGCAATAATTATATACATGTTTATACAGTTTGTTCATTAATCAAACGTATATTATGATGGGCTATGCAACCTCAATATTACATGTACACAGGCCGCTATACTACTATATGCAGCGAAAGCGCAATAAGGTCGGTCACGTTTACTAGCATGTCATCACGCGAAATTATAAGTTCATCTCGTACCAAAAATACCGCTCGACACGCCTAAATAAGTTTTCGCTTCAAAAATCTGGACTTATAAAAATAGTTTGTAGCTCAATTTAAGATTTAACTTTCTTATTAGGTGTATAGGTTGCGCCATTGTTTCTTAATTTTTTTTTTCATACAACAATCGACAAAATGTCGGCAATCATTCATCTACAATTCAAAAGCATATATAATCTATCATGTAAGTGGTCAACACTTCGATGGAAATCATATTTCACTGAATGTACTTTTTTTCAACAGTTCAAATCTTTGCTGAGTCATTTATTATAGCAACCTTGATTGCCCAGTGACAGGGCGTGCATATAAATAATACAACCCATGACCAGCTGGATAAACGATATGTCACAAGTGAAAAATAGAACTGACGTTGAAATTTTATGCACTTCGAATTGTTTCGTTCTGGCAACCCTTCTGTGCGGACCGTGACGTCATTGATGTACAGTCGAAAAGAAAATACGTCTTAAAAATAGATATTTAATTTGTTTAGTTATAATAGAACCCATTTATCCATCAACATAGTGAGTACATAATAAAAGGAAGCATTACATGATATCACACCTCTAAATTAAATGTAATGTAAATTAAAAAATGATCACATCAAATATTTAATTATAATTACTCCAAATTATATTTAAAATCATCATCATCATATTTATCCACCCTATAAAAGCATTTTGATATCAAAACTGCTGCTGCCTGCTTTGCCTGCTTGACATGGCGTTTGAACTTACTTTCTGGTGAATCAATAATGAACGAAAGGATGTTGTTGTAAAAGCTTTTATTACCTCTAAAAAACTGTTACGGTCTTACTGAGTCTGAAAAATTGGATAACTAGTTTATCAGTTTCTAGTTTTTTTTACAAAGTTTTGCTTTTCAAAGTTAATACGGATATCATTAAATTATCAAGAATGTGTTGGGAGGGCAAGCTAACGGAGTGCTTGTTTTTCAGAAATCTAGATATGTTTAGCTACATTACCTATTTCCGTTTTTATTTTGTTTCTCTGGTACCGCAGTCTTCTATCTTAAACCCATAACGAACTACTAGACTCAGTATTTTGTGTGTTTTATGTTTCGCTTCTGTAAAATAATTTCTAAAAATCATCTAAATCATGTATTCAACTATTCACTAGGCCTATATAAAAGGAAATACGAAAGACTGGTGGTAGCAATGACAGTTATATTTTGTTTTTGAATGTTGGAATCCTGTGTAAACTAATAAGATCTTCTAGACTGCCCCAGCAAATTATCTTACTGGGTAATTACAAAACACAGATTACTTAAGCTTTGTTGGTTTTTCTTTTTTGTAAAAAGGCGTTCCTAATCTATGATTTGATGATCATACTAACAATACACTAATTTATGCTGATATTTAATCTATCTATAATTAACTCCATTTGGAATTAAAAAATCACTGTTGTTTTTATTAACACTTATGGCCGTGTCTGTAGAAAATCTCAATATCGAGTTCGCAAAAAATATTACGAATGACATTCTAAGCTGAAAACTTAAATGTCATCAATAACACAGGACGCTCATCTGTCACGACGCATACTATGTTAAGGGGAGACAGGGCCAAGCTTATTGGGTTTAGTATATAAAATGTTTTACTTGGAATCTACGTAATGTTTTTTGCGAGTGATAATATTTATTGGTATACCTGTTGGCAGTAACGAGTATTTAAAAAAATTCGTGAGTGGCTTGTCGTCTTGCTACCTTAGCTAGTACCAGCTAACGATAGCTTTTATTGTTATATTCTAAGACTAGCATTGCCCGCAACTTCGTCCGTGTGGAATCTAATGTAAAAAAACAGTGACTAATAAAATCATCTGAATGTATTAAGTCCATTTACTTATCTACTTTTCTCTCGTACTTAAGTCGCCTCGTCATTAAAATTACAATAACTTTTGATAGAGTGAACTGATTTTAATGAAAATGCGGATCTGAATTGCAAAGAGCAATATGGAGAGCCCATTAGAAGTTTCACTTCAAGAAATATATATGTTGTATATTCTTGATTTATTTAAGTACTATTACTATTTACATTTAAGTGCCTTGTTGCACGCCATACATATTCAGATAGCTTATCTTATACAAAGGAAATAAAATGAGAGCTGCGCAACTAAGGAAATAAAAGTTTTGGAGGAAATATAAATCTTTGACCATTTTTACAAGCAACTAAAACTTACACCAGTATCTGCAATGATAGTTAAAGTCGATAACAAATAGTATAAAAAAAAGTTAAGCTGTGCTAATCTTCTTTACTTATCTTAAGTTAGTACTAAGTAGAGGTCCCGTCTTACTTATAATTTGTAATCTCAATTTTTGTAATGTAATTTCTAAAACTTCAGATTTCACTTTGAATATTTAACTTCAATTATAATAATTACTTACCATACTTAAACGTTGTAAATATTTTCAACGTAAATAAGGTCTCTGTCTTTTTTAGGGGATTTATTTGTTTATTTTTTTTTTAAATAAAAAAGTCAATATCAGAGTACAAGTTAGAATATGTGAATTTTCGCTATCAGTAACTCGTGCATATGAACATAATTAATTTAAATCATTGGACTTTATAAAAATGTATATTATTGCTCAGAGTGTCAATAAACTTCACACTAATGTTAATAATTTTAATAAACAAATTCTGAAATTTAAATATTGTTATTCACACTTTAGATCATATGAAAATTCAAACGAGCATACATTTCTTTCATTGTTTTGAGTTTTCACTTCTGTCGGCAGTCTTTATGACTGCCTCGATTTTTTATTTATTATTTCAGTCAATGTTATTTTATCACGCAGAACCTTATAAGTATTATTGACTATATAAATTTAACTCAGTTCATTCAGTAACAACTCAGTACAGAATTACAAATCCATCGGCATCTTTATATAAAATCTTTACATAAACTAAACCTTTCGAGATAGATCAAATTAACGTACTACGGAATTGTATATCTTAAAAAGATCGTATAAAAAAGTCCGGGATGATATATATTTATCTCTAAAGAATAACCAACAGTAATCATTTTTATCTTTTTACAAAAATAATTATGTGTTGTTTACCAAGCTATTTTATACAATACAGTATTATTCCTTATCCAATTAAATACCTTATATACATATCATGTGGATCAAAACAGCCCGTAACAGTATTTCATTAAAATGGATATCTATGTACATTGCACCCGTGCGAAGCTGGGGTGGGTCTCTAGTTCAATATAAACAACTCGCTCTAGGAGATTTCTCTCACACGACCGACTCACAATATATGAAGACTTCATATCTGGATGGGATCAAGACTAATCGACCAGGGATAATTCGATTTATTTTATCTAAACCCGGACAATGGATCTGGGATTGAATTTTTCTAAATAAAAGACACGCTGATAATACTCTATTAACGGCTTTAGATAAATGCTATTGTTAGTGATTAGAGATAGGTTCAACTTTTTATAAATTCTTTATGCTTTTCATCCGCGGTTTTTCGCGTGTAATATTTAAGTAAGTGTAAGTGTAGCTATGACCCAAGATAATAATATATTGAACTTACAGATAAATTGCAGTCAAGTGCATTGTCAGAACACGTTTACAAAAAGTTTGACGACATAGTTTTCTACTCGCGTTCAGAAAATATCCAGTACGTTGTGCTTTTATTACAATGTTTTCATTTCCTAAAAGTATGTAAAGTGTATCGATCATTTCAATATGTTTTTCAACATCTCCGTTATTTAGCGTTTTACTAAGCACCTCCAGCTGAAGTGGCCAGTCGGCTGGAGTTCAATGCTCTAAAGAGAGAAACTGTTGAACAATCCAAGCATTATTGAATAGGATGGTGCGCTGGACATTTACTATGGTCGGTCTGACTCGTAATCCCAGCCTATCTAGATACTTATCAAGATTAACTGTGATTAACTCGTTAACGGATATTATTGGGTCAAAGCAAAAACAAATTATATATTAATACATTACTAGGTACTAAGTATGGAATTATGGAATTCGAATATACGGTAAAGGAAACGGTATCGCAGCCTCAACATAAATTATTATGGTGATAATAGTTCGCATTGTGGCCATGGATTAATGAGTTGGAGGTATTTGTGAAGAAGAATGTCTTGATGAGACCATAGTAGGGCTTTTTCTAAGCCTACTTGGCTAGCTACCATCATCAAGTCGAAAATCTGTCACCAAATCTATCGATGTCTTCCGGAAGCTACACTTGAAAGGCGAACTGCCTTTGGGCTTAGCATATTTTTAATATTTTAGTCCAAATCGTCATTTAACATTAGGTGAGATTGTGATCAAACGCTAAAAACTATGAAGTTTAAAAAAAATTAAACTCAATTGTGGAAATTGTAGCGCATTTTATGTGAATAAAATTGCTTACATCGGGGTTCAATAAAGCACATTTCTATAAGTACCACTTTTGTGGTCCTAATGTCTTATACTGAAAAAAGAAGTTTGCTGTTATAACTCGCTCTACAGATTATAACTCTCTAGAACACAGGATACACATATAAAGAAAATTATTATTTCCTATACAGAAATTTAACATGTCTTTTCAATTATTTTTTAAACTTTTTTACCAAAAACTCGGAACCTTGTCTGCATTAAATAACAACATAAAACTTAATAACATTAAAATATAATCCAGTATCATCTAGTGGTGAAATACATTAAAGTGAAGCGGAAAAACAGTTTCATGATAAAACCATTTAGGTATGCAAAATTTCTGTATAATTTGTCAAACACTATTGGAGTGTGATCATTTCAAATATACAAATACCCATTCTTATTAAACTAAGTTTTGAATAATTACTGTTCTTCCCAAGATATATCAAAATCAAAATATCCTTTAATCAATTTAGGCTCGGAGAAGGCGCTTATGAAAGTCAATGCTACCACCGGGTCGGAAAACAACCCAGTTATCGAGAAGAACCGGCAAGAAACTCGATTTGGTTAATCTCTTCATGTTACATATTTATACAAAACATAAATAGTTACATCGTTTATAGTGGATGCAAAGAGAGAAGCGTCGTATCCATGCGTCACAATCGTATGTGAACGTTCACCCTATAATAATAGCCTCTAGATATTAAAAACCGCTTGACATGGTTCTTGAACTCACTATCCGCCAAATCGGTAATGTGTTTTGAGACCTTGTTATAAAACCTAACACTATTACCTAAAAAACTGTTTTCGAATTAGTGAGCCTGAAGTATGGAATGACCAATTTGTTGCAGTTTCTAGTATTTAAATTATGTTAGTCTTTTACGTGATCATTTTAGTATGGTTCAGATTTCAAGATCTAAAAACGCGGTATAATCATGATTATCATATATAATATGATATAGTGCACAATGTTACACCATTAGACTGGAGTGTTTGTCAAACATTCGATGTTGGCCGGCTGGTCACAAACGGGTAAACATTCATTAGCAGATTAATTGTTACCGTTAATGGATCACTCGTGTTCGAGTGTTCGTCAAATACGACAGATTATCTTAACAATCCAGTAGATTTATTATTAACTAGCTGTGGCCGCGACTCCGTTCGCGTGGAACCTAATGTAAAACAAGAGTGACTAATAAAATCATCTGAATGTCCTTTACTTATCCACTTTTCTCTCGTACTTAAGTCGTGTCGTCATTCAAGTTACAATAGCTTATAGATTGAACCGAATTTAATGAAACTAATACTAAATATTAGTCGAAGATATGCTTTATGATTTTACTGAAAAGGTATTATCATGAGTGCAGTATTACGGCAGCGACGCGTATTCGAAAAACAGACGTTTCTAAAGATGATTCAAATGTATTGTATTATTTATTCCTAGACACCCGCAGATATTTTTTTTACATTCTTATTATATGGATGTATTGTACTATCTCATTAATTACTAATATTTAGTCAAGAACGGATATACTGGAATTGATAAAGGAGATTAAACAAAAGGCACTGATGAAAGAGAACAATATATTTTATATGGGACAGCAATTATAAAATTGACAGACAAATTATTATTCAAAGGCCTAATGAAAAGATTTCATAATCGCTCCCTTTCGCCGTCACAACTTTGGATGTCTCGAGAACTTGAAGGATTGAATGAGGATATGCTTTATAATTTGCTTTGTGAGGTTTTATTATGAACGCGGTAATTTAACAGTAAAGTATGAACAAACACACAGACAGACAGATTAAAATGATTGAAGTGTATATCCAAGACAACTACAACAATAAAAAAAATCTAAAAAGTACAGACACGTAAGATTTGCCTTCTTATTATATATATAGACGTTACCTATTTAATATCTATATACATATAAAAACGAATGTCGGTAATTACAGCATGAAATTTGATCGTCATGAAATTTGGCAGTCCTCAGTATTATTTCGTGAACGTTTCTATGTTATCCATTTTTCTATAATTCCACCAGATGACACTAATAAATAAAATAGAGTAAATTTTCATCTACCAGAGTGAATGTAGTCACATTAATAATCGACAACATAAAATATTTGTTGAACTTCCTAATAACGTGACTTCATTGCAAGATTTTTTCTTATGATTATAATTTTGCAAGCGTTCAAATTTCATTACGTCAGTTTCCTTCATCGTTAGCTGATATCGTTCCTAATGAAATTGATAATAAATTAGTACGCAAATTTTGAAAACTTCTTCGTCGACGCGAACTTTAACGCGACTAAGCGTCATTTGACTTCTATCTATCTTATTAATTTCCTTTCGTTTCCTGTCAAATCTATACGAAAAGCTGTAAACAGATATCATAAAGCTGAAGAGTTTGTTTGCTTGAACGCGCTAATCACAGACACTATAAGTCCGATTTAAAAAATCTCTCATCGTTATATAGGTCATTTATAAGCAAGGCTATAGGCTATATATCATCACACTAAGACTAATAGGCGCGGAGTACCAATGATGAATGTTTCCAAATAGGAAATAACGTACGTATTATTTAAAAATATTTTCACCTTCTACGTAAACGAAGTCGCGACTTACAGTTAACGTTAGCTCAAAATAACTATTACACGCGGACGAACTCACGTGCCGAAGCTAGTAGTATTATAATTTGACAAGTATAACTACGTCTTATAATATAACTAGCGGGCCCGGCAGACGTTGTCCCGCCCTGATTATAAAAAAATCCTAGACAAATTATATACTAAAAAATTCCTCGTGCATCACTTTGTCCACTGGTGAAAGCCGCATAAAGATCAGTTCAGTAGTTTTTGAGTTTATCGCGAACAGACAGACAGATGCGGTTGGGGACTTTGTTTTATGTAATGTGTTGTTTTATGTAACTATGTAATGATGTTATTCAAGATACAAAAAAGAGTTTAAATATTATAGTGGATGTTATTTTGCACTTCTGCCTTGAATAGATTGCGCTCTACCAACAACAACACATTGGTAACAACTGCAACAAGAAACGTTTGATTTTATTTGTCCGAGTTTACCTGACTAAGTTACGCCTGAAACTAGTAATAGAGAGAGAGCGAAATATTAGTAACTAAAACAATAAAAAGAATTGAAAACACGTTCCTTGGTTGACGGTTCACTTTGTTGGTATGTTACTGTAAAAAAGGCAAAGAAATTCAGTATGAGACGTATAGGACGTTCTGATTATCTTAAAAGACGCGTTCAAGTATAAGTAATTTGGATGCAAATTCATAGTGTCGATGTTTGTTCGCAACTACCGTGCCCGTAACTTTGTAGATCAACGTCACTCAGTATGCAACGTGTTTGCACACAGCACAGTGATAAGCGCAACGCAAACAACTACAACTGACCTGACGGCCTCCGATACTGGCTGAGTGATTACCATTCACCGGCAGTTATTGACACGCCGGATCTATCTGATATGGCGTGATTAATTGCTTACAAATGGACAACTTCTATTGCGTGTTCGGACATAATACAGCGTGATTAGAATAAAATGGAATACTTATGACATCATGATCGACGGGATATAGTTTTTTTTTTATTGTTGAATATATTGAGAGATAATATCGATTGTTGAAATAAACTGAATCTTTCGACGAAGAAATTTAAAACATGGAGGTAGGAAATTGCCTAATACTCGCCCATCTATCTACTACCCTCACTTAGAATATATATTACTAAATATCAATCGGTATATACCAGTAATTAGACTTGAAATGTTCCGTCTCTAAGAATATCGTATGATATACCAACTATATCGATTTTGGTCGGCAGCTAAAGTAAAAAAAGGCTGTTTTTGGTTTGTTAGAAGCTCCCATGAATTGGCTGGACACAGAAAAATCCGTTGGAGAAAATACGATCCTAAAGCCAAATGTTTTTCTGGTACTGATTTGATAATAAATGTCTTGAAAAATAGCTTAAATAGTTTCAAGTCTTCTAATTTGATAGGTTATTCGCCGCGTTATTTAATATAGGTGAGATGCTACACTGAAGACCCAACAGTTTCCTACGTCGCGTCCAGACCCATATCTCCCGATCAGTGAAATGAAGACGTACAACCTTAGATAATAATAATGACCCCATCGTTGGACAGATGGCGTTATTTCATATTAGTCGATATCCAGCAGGCACATTAGGCAGACAAATGGCTTTCATTACAGCGCCGGCGTTTAACCGGGCTATTGCCTCTTCCTTTATTGTTGCCTGGAAGGTTTGTTTTATAACCTTGATTTGTTACTCCGCTATGAAATATATTCTTATATTTATTGTGATGAAGGCTATTATTTTATGATAATACCTCTATAATATTTATAAATAATTCTTAAAGTGTTACTCGTGGTACATTATATTTTGTACTATGTCAAGCGAGTCTTGTAACTGTCACATCATTTAATGTATGTCCGTAAAACATTGAAAAGCTGGAATTTGTAGGAGACCAGTATGATCTACATACTAGAAATTGTGACAAACTGGTCGACCCCTTTTCCAGATTCAGTAAAGACAGTAACAGTTTTTTAGGTAATAATGTTAGGTTTAACAACGTAGTCTCAAAGCATATTACCGATTTGCCGGATTGTAAGTTTAAACGCCATGTCAAGCTGGTTTCGGTGTCAAATAGTTATTATAGAGTGGATCAATATATGAACGACGATGATGTCTGGAACTGACATCCACTAAAAACGATTGTAGTGTGTAATGTATTTCAAATATATATGTGTTTAATAAATAAACCATATCGAGTTTCTTGCTGGTTCTTCTCGATGGACGAGTTATTTTTTGAACCGGTGATAATTTTGAAGGTTAAAAACGCGCACTTAGGGCCTAAAGTGAATAAAGTATTTTTGATGTTGACTTGGATTTTATGCCAGAATCAGATTTATATGCTCCCCACACAAGCTGGTGACGCCCTTGCGACTCCTTTGGTGTTGCAAGTATCTATGGACGAAGGTGATCAATTAACATCAGGTGACCCACATGTTCGTTTGCCTCCTATGATATATCATGAAACAAAAACAGTCACGTGTCAGATTGGTAGCAATAAGCCGTTGGCTAATTATTAGGGCTTCTACGAGACATATTATAATATTGTCATCAATTTTATTTCATTATTATTTCCATAGGCAAACTGCTAGTAAATAGAAATAAGACGTGACTTTGATTATATACAAATACTTTTAAAACTTACTGTAGACCTCCTAACTCATGGTAAATGATGTCGTAGACGAAGTAAGTAGAAGTCGTAGAAAAGTATTATCGTTTAGTGCCAAACTCTAAATTTTTTATATTTAATACTTAACCTTTTTAATACATATGTAAATGGCTGACGTAGTAAGTTTTTTGCTTGTGTGTACAAAGAATTCTTGGCTAATATCCTATCGTTGGGGATATTTACTAGCTGTTTTTTTGAAAAACTAGCGAGCCGACCAAGCTTCGTATAGGTGCTACCTATGTGTTAACAGGACGAGTTCAAGCAATTTAATCATTCAGCAATTCATTTAAACAATTTAAACAGTTCAATTCATCACTAATACCTTGAAAGTATCGCTAGTGTCTCATAGGAACGAAATCTTCTTTTTTTTTGCATGTAATTTCTAATTTTGATATCTTTTCGGATATTAATTGAAATTATATATTGATAAATATTATATTGAGAAATGACCCAATGAGTCATAATTAAATGAAGTATATAATATATGAAATTAGTCTATAATTAGTACCAATGCGCATGTATTTTTTTTATATAAATCTTTTGGAAGGAATTCCAAATGATAGTAACCGTGTCAAAATCTGTTATGTAATTTAGAAGAACTAAGTAAACAAATAGAGAGAAGCGGAAAGTGTGTTTCTTACTATTTAACGTTCTCTGAATCTATAGGTAAGGAATTTAGTGTTACATTAATATTATTGATAAACTAAAAAGTTAGAATGCGTATAGTGACTACAGTGGAGCATACTTCACACACAAAGCGAGTGCATTCGCCACAAATTGTGTTACAAAACGATTCTACCCGGCCCCGAGGAGAGCGCTTCTCAAACTTTGCACAAAGGAACGGTTTTTGTTGGTCACAACGAAATAATGGAAGTCCAGTTTAGGGCGAGCGTAAACGCTACAAAGCGAGTTCTTTTACTATTTTCTATTATAAAATAAGTTACTAGCTAACGTTAGGTTTTAATTCACATAAATCTGAGTTTGTTGTTCTATGTCTTCTGTAAATTATAATAAAATATAATTAAAAGAAAACGTTACGTTACGTGCACGTCTCACTGCAGCAAAAAAAAATTGATTTTATTTATGCGAAGTGTGATGAAAAAGTTAATTTGAAACTAGTAAGAGAGAGAAAGCGAAATGTTTAAGCTAAGCCTTCTTCAATCAAATAACAAGAATTAAAAGTACTCAATTTTGATTTTTAGAAGCCGACATCAAGGTCAAAACATCCCAGTCATCGAGAAGACGATAACAAATTTTAGGGATAAATCAAAGCTACCTTAATGCGAGCGAAGCTAGTACCTTATACTAAGTTTAGCCCGCGGTTTCGCTCGCCTTATTGTAGAGTTGATTTAACCCTAGGGAGCAGTGTTTTTAATACCCTACGTACTTCTCTGTAGCCATAACAACGTAAATTCAAAATGTCATGATGTTCGGTTGAATAGTTACGACTCGAAAGTGTAATAAAAAAACAAACACACATTGTCATTTATAAGTTAAGATATCTTGTATTTTATATTTTTTCTATAGAGAAAATACAAGTAGCAGATATTCAGAGAGGGATATAATTTTCAGATCGTTCACAATACTCTGGTATAAAATAATCTTTTGATAATAAAATAGGCTTGGCATGTTACTTTAACTTATTGTCCTGCAAATCAGTAATATGCTTCAAGATATTGAATATTGGATGTGTAATTTGTGTTTCATTGTGGTAATAACATTACGAGGGTTGCTTCATTTAATTAAAAAGAAAAATAATACATATATTTTATTTAGTTTAAGCTAAGATTAAAATGAACGTTAAAATATGCCTTAACTAGCCGATACCTACGAATTTGTCACTGAATGCGTAGTGATAATAAATTCGTAGTTTTTTTAAAATTTTAAATATAATAAATTTAATCAAGGACTCATTATATGAGAACTAAAATTTAAAAAAAATGATTACAATATCATTACATAGTATAAAGCAAAGTCCCTTACCGCGTCTGTCTGTCTGTTCGCGATAAATTCAAAAACTACTGAACGGATTTTCATACGGTTTTCACCAGTAGGTAGAGTGATTCACGAGGAACGTTTCGTTATATAATCTGTCACCAATTTTTAATAATCAGGGCGGGACAACGTCTGCCGGATCCGCTAGTATTCAATTATTTTTTTTCGAACTGACTATGCTGTTGACCTAGTAAGGTCTTAACAGCTTCACCGGACTACGCTAGTATTCAATAGTTTTCGCGTGATGCAGCATAATGACATACTTCTATCGTTTTATTTATACCAGGTTAAACTTTAAACGCTCGCAGTATTCTAGGATATGATACTTCATGGTCACGTTTAACATATAAACTACTAACTAAACATATATAACAAAACAAATACTAATAAACAACAAAGATAACCCAAGTTAAAATTTGTTCTAAGACTTTCAAAAGTATGAACACAATCTACGTGCAATGACCGGTGTCGAAAGCTACATTGGACGACCCTGAGTTAATAACTTTCGATAATAAAACAGAATATAAAACCTTTTGTTTTGTTCCTTATCTTCCCATGTTCCCTTTCAAGTGAAAGTGAAATGACCCGACGGTCATTGACACTGTGCTTTATAGACATAGACACGTAGAGTTTTGTGTATAATTTTTGTATTTTTCTAGATAATTAGATTAAATATTAAGAACCTATTTTTTTATTGACTTTGAACGAGAATCGAGTATAGAGTATCTCTTATAAATATTGCTACTGTCTAAACATTCAGCCTGTATAATACATATTTAAAGATGCCTATAGGAGAATAATTAGCATCTTCTTTTTTCGAATCTACTAATGGTGTTGCTCTGAAAATTATTTACATTTTCACTAAACTAGACGGGCGAAAACAGCACGCAAACTGAATGGTAATAAGACAAATATTTTCCGGAGGCAATACTATCTAGCCATCGTTTGATTGCTTCAAATGATTCAATGGTTAAAGTGTATCAATTCCGTATCAATCAATGCAAGTTCCAATCCTTACAAATGAACCGAAACTAGTGCTTCACTCGAGAGCCTGTTCTATTTAGGTTTACCAGGTTTTAGACCACATCTTCGTTTACCATCAGGTAACACACGTATTTACAATGTATAAAAACCTGGTCATTTTATTAAGTCTAAATAGCAAAAACAAGAAATAGAGGTATCTCACAGTACTTCTTTACCTGCTGTGTGTGTATGCAAGTCGAAGGGAGAAAGTGGAATTGTCGTAACTTGAAAAACCCAACTTAACACCAGAGCCAAAAACCTATTTCGAAAATTAAATTGTTTTCATGTGAAGTGCTAAAACTAGGCAAAAAACCAAGGTAGTATCGCTGAAAAACGGAATCACAGGATAGCGAGGCCCAGACCATTCGAAGCGGTATTTTTCAATTTTTCTTTTTTTTAATCATTATATTTCTTTTTTAATTCTAATTCTATTTTAATAATTCTAATTTTTTTAAATAATTTTTCAATGTCATAATTTAATAATTATCAATATTTTGACTTTAGTCTAATAGACTATGATTATACTGCAAACACGCAACGATTAACAGTTGAAATAACGCTGTCTGTCTGCAGAATCAGGTGACGTCAGCAGTGGTTCGTTACTGTCCTTTATTGCAATAAAACCTGTAGGGCGACGGTGACAGAGGGCGTTTATATGAATTTAGATTTTTTGTTTATTACAGTAAGTTTTAATATAAAACATTTTAAAATATTAAATAACTACCAATAATATCACATATACCTAAATAAAAGTATTTGCTTTAATTAATAACGAATGAATAAAAGTGCGAACAGTGTATTTGACACTGGATGAGATAACAAAAAATTCGATTAGATTTATAAATATTTTTTAATAATTTTTTCTACCTCCCATAAGTGTCGTATAAAAGACTTCATGAAGATGAAAATACCCGTTTATTATTGTTCTAGAGTTCTCGTCCAGTGGTCGAAATTCGACTATAGAGAAAAAAAAACTTTTTTTTTGTTAATATTTTTATGTCATAGGAGGAAAACGAACAGGCGGGTCACCTGATGTTAAGTGATCACCGCCATCCATAGACACTAGCAACAGCAGGGGAGTCGCAAGTGCGTTGGCAGCCTGTGTTTGGAGGGGGGGGGGTAGACAGAGGGAGGGGATGGGGAAGGGAATGGGAGCCTCTAGCGCTCTCACTGACCGAACGAAACCCAACAATGGAAGTACTCTTACTTCAAGTCGGTTTTCTGTGAGACTGTGAGTGTTTCGGGGTGGTACTACCCCGGGCAAGCCGACCCATTCATGCTGAAAATAAAATAAAAAGTGAATAAAGAAAATCGGCTGAGAAAGAGAGGAGGGAGTTCTTAACCATTTTCCTACTGCCTATTTATACATATGTAGATTAGGCAACTTATTATAATGCAAAGAAGTGTGAAAGAACGGTACATCCAGAAGGCAGACTACATATAAAGCAAGCACTTTTGATAACATTACAGTTTACTAGTCGACATGCACATACTTTAGTAAGCCTCAATTTGTTGAATATTTGGGCGACATTAATCGCAAATAGAAGTCACGGTGTGCAGAGTTAAAATAGCAAATATTATCACTGGAGTCTATTCCCGAGCGTCTCTAAAGTACTTGACACGAAACTTTCATTTCAATTCATTTCATTTCAACCGGCGCAATGAAACGAATAAAACTCATAAGGGATCGCTCAATACTTTTCTTTAGATTGGAAACCTTCTTCGATAACATTTGTAGGTATAATTTTAGCAAATATAACTCACTGGGCTAGAGGAATACCAAAGGTTGTCTGTTATTTGCGTATATTTCCAATACTTTGTAATAACTGAATACGCGTATTTATTAAAATGGGGCATGGGGCATATTATGAGAAGAGATGAAAGTCATAGTCAACGTTCATACTTAAAACTTTTCTAGCTATATGACTTTCATCTCTTCTCATAATATGCCCCATGCCCCATTTTAATAAATACGCGTATTCAGTTATTACAAAGTATTGGAAATATAAGTATGAACGTTGACGGATATAGGAGAAAAGGAAGACTGAAAAAAGAATGGATGGATTGTGTGAAAAATGATATGTGTATAAAAGGTGTGAACACTGAGATGATATCTGATAGTGGAGCGTGGAAAAGAAAATCATGTTGTGCAAGGGGAATATTAAGAGCAAATTTGAACCCTAGGATATTTGAGTGAAAAAAAAGAAAGCAAAAGTATCTTTGTCTTAGTGACATGTGGTATGGTAAGACAGAAGATGTTTGAATTCTCTTTTATAATAAACCAATATGTTCGCAGACCATCAGCGAAAATCGAAGCTCAATTGAAATTCTTGTTTCCAGAGGCGTGAAATATAGGGACCTCTCAAACTCAATCTTCCCACATTTACATAGGCGCCGGATGATGGACCGTTGAACTAACAAAATTATTCAAAGTAGCCCTCCGGAGTTTTTATGGGGCACGCGGGAAAGTGTGAAGGTCTCGGAATATTTCCCGGGACCCCGGGGTTTAAAAGATTACGGCCCAGTTACTGGACTGTATGAATAACGAGTGTTTTTACTACGGTTCCCGGATAGAGATGTGCTTGATCACATTGAATATGTACGTTTATTGAATTTGAAGGTTGATTTCTTGGAAATATATGTCGATTAGCATTTGACTAGAATTGCATGAAAGGTGAGATAAACTTTATAAAAAGAATTTGAGTAAAATAGATAGTGGAACATGTTTTGAGAGCAGCCGCTGAAATACATATACGCTAAATTTTTTCTATGTTGTCAAGATAAAATTACACCATTGCATCTCATAATAAACACAGTACAATCCAAAATGAAGGTGACCTCAGAGAAATCAGATATCTATTGACAGCCGTATTGTCTTACTGGATTACAAGTTTCGAAGCAATTCGTTATATTTATCCCTAAAATGTGAAAAAATTCAAAGAAAGTAACTGTGACGGAATTGTATCTATATGTAAGGTAGTTGCGATGTAGTGGGGTACAAATCTCTACCACTGGTATGGTTACTGTATGTATGTCTACTGGTCTCAGACCTAGACACGCTTAAGCTTTCAACTATGAACCTATGACCGACGTTATATCTTGTATATGCTGGTTTATTTACTGGAAAATTAATTTTTTAGACGAACTTAAGGGTATATTCTGATAGAAAAAAATAGCTTTTGTATTGGATATTAGTTACAGCGTTTGACCACAATCTCATAGTAAGTTGAATTATGATGTAGTATGAGATTGAAAACATGCCAAATCTAGAGGGCACTGGTATTCAAGTGTAGCTGCTGGATAATAGCAACAGGCGCTTTGCAACCGATTTGCAACTTGACGGTAGCTCTCCCACCTTGAGAACCCCAATAAAATGTATTGTATCGGATAATTTTTGTAAGTAAATAATTAAAGTGTGATAACACTGCAAGTAATCACGATGCTTAGAATTCTCTGGAGGAGGCTTTTGACCCACATAAGCTAATTATACTAAATTTTATGTTAATACTAACAACCCATATACAATTAATGGAATATAAAGGATTTTTATTAAGTTAATAACCACATTTCCCTAGCAGAAACATAATAAACTTCGTCGAAATCGCAAAAGTAAAAATGTAAGCGTAAAGATTTCCCTCGAAAGAAAAACTTCATAATCAGCGTGTCAACAATTTGCCGAATCGACGGAATTATATAGAAACTGTCACCAACAATGAGCCCTTGGTCTCCACGGGGGCTCCCCTCACGACCCTAGCCTCATAGCGGGGCGTCCGAAGCCTCATTACGTTACAATTGCTTCGGACACTAATTGTCTGAGAGTTTTTTGTTGTCTCCAAGAGGTCTGATTACTTGCTACCTGATAATATTATTTTATATTGACATAATATTTGCTATGAATCCTTCTAGCTTTAAAATGGAAAATACTTTATTCAATATAGGCCCTGCGAAGTCGCTTATGAGCGCCAAAGTTACCACCAGTTCGGGAAATAACACAGTCATCGAGAAGAACTGGCAAGAAACTCGATCTGGTTTATCTTTTCATTCGTATATTCGCTTTTAGGGATACACAAAAAGGGGCATTATTTCCAGACCTCATCATCCTTGGTCACCACATATTGATCTACTCTATAATAGCTTTTAGACATTAAAATTCACTTGACATGTGCTTGAACCACTATCCGGCAAATCAGTAACCTACAAAATGATTTCTTTCGTTTCTTATATTGACTTAACAACAATTTCCTAATGTTCTTGTATATTTATAGGCTTCTTAATCTACTCTTAGATTACTAACCAAAACATTTATACATTATCCAAATATAATTATTACATAGGAGTTACTTCCAAAGACCCGCATTGGTTCAGATCTGTGAAGTACTCTCAAAGAGATTAGACCCTCTATCGGCTACCCTTAATGAGGACACGCTCCTAATGATTTATCCGAGGGTCCATCGACGAAGGTCCAAATCTGAATCCACTTTACATTTGCCCTTCAGTTAATTGTCGTTTAAACGTATTAGAATGTCATTTTATTTTATTGAGTTCTTTGGATGACTTCTGTATTACTGGTGTTTCAAAATAGTGGATAATTGGTTATAAGGTAAATAAATATATGGAATGTTTCTATTTGGCTTTTTGTTAATGGTATGAGAAATACTCTGTTAGACATAAATCAAGTTTAAATATTTTACTTTAAATTTCCTTAGAAGTTTATAGATGCGATATATTTTCAATTATTATTATTACTAGCCCTTATCGCTTTATTTAAATACTTTTATTTTAAATGATGTTATAAGGGTTTTCGTAACTATTCTCGTCCTAAAATAGTTTAACAATTTTTGTAACTTATAGAAACATCTACACGGTTTTCAGCTATATTTGGACCCAATAGATGGTGCTGTTGTTGAGATCCAGATCTTTTAATTTATGACCAAATATTTTTTCATCTTTCTTTGATATCTCAATTATAAAACGCAACATATCAAGACTGATATGTATCTAGTAGACAGTAGAACGTCTCGATTTCTTTTTCATTCAAAATTTTGTATAATTTAGCTATAATAATAAGTGTTTCAATCGAAACTAATTTTGCACTATGACAGGACGCGTCGTCATTAAAATTACAATAACTTTTGATAGACCAAACCAAATTTAATGAAACAATGACTTTAGTGTTACTCGAAGATATGCTTTATGATTTTACTAAAAAGGTTTTATTATGAATGCACTACTTCGGCAGCCACGCGTATTCGAAAAAACAGACATTTCTAAAAATGATTGAAATGTATTGTATTACTTATTCCGAGACACCTGCAGATTCTTATTATATGGATGTATTGTACTATCTCATTAATTACTAATATTTAGTCAAGAACGGGTTTACTGGAATTGATAAAGCAGAATAAACAAAAGGCATCGATGAAAGAGAACAATATATTTTATACGAGACAGCAATTATAAAATTGACAGACAAATTATTATTCAAAAGCCTAATGAAAAGATTTCATAATCGCTCCCTTTCGCCGTCACAACTTTGGATGTCTCAAAAACTTGAAGAAACCAATCGATCAGTAAACTTTTATTTTAAAACTTGAACAAATTCACTCTTTAAAGGGGATTATCAATTTATAGATTTTAAAACGTTAAAAGATTATTTAAATAACTTAACGTTAAGTAATTATGCTTTCGGAGAGGTATTAATTTGTTTTCTGTGTAACGTCATTTTGAAGATTTTATTAAATTCGGCTGTTCGTGAAAACGTTTTAAGATTAAATTAAGATCACTGGATGCTGAATGCCATACTTCAAAGTAGATTGGGTTTTTAATGAAATCTTTTGATAAAGCAAAAGGTTTGAAGACATCTAGACCTATTAATGTTAGATTGTATTAGGTTTTGAACTCTTCTTAAAAGTGCTCATATTACTAATGGGCAGTCCTTTTCTCCGAGCATGATAATCTGGCTGTATTGAACCTAATGGTGCGTAAAGTGCCATTCATAAAGTATGGCGACTATCTCCGTAATTATATAAGCATATACATAGATCGACGAGTATATCTATATGTGTATGGTGCTCGCGACACAGATTACTGTAAATCCCAACTACCCCGCTTCGTTAGTACATTGGATGATCTCAAGACGCGATACGTCTAAACGTCGCTTTATAGCGGGTATTACGCCCTGGATAGTATATAGGTGTAGCGGAGTATCGTTTTAGAGGGATGTTGGCGTATAACAATTATATTTTTCTGCAGAAGTCCACAGCAAATACAACGATGCAATACAATTATACAATTAGAGGATGTTAACAATTAAAACGCTCTACAAAAGTTTTGATTTACTTCATACTATTGTTTCCTCAGTTACGTATAAATTGACATCTCCATTCTTTCGTTAAGGTTCCAATCTTTCGAAGTAAGCCTATCAACTAATTGTAACTTCTTTCTTAAATAATTTACTTCTTTCTATTCGCAAAAACTTGTAAATGGCCCTCAATGTAACCTACTCTTTGCTTTATGATATTAATTTAGCTATATGTTTTCTTAACAATCTATCAATTTTAAAAATGTATGTCTGTCTGTTTGTATGAACACTTATCACTGCCAAAGTAATGCGTTTACGATAAAAGCTCAGCAAGAAAATCATAAACAATATCCTCGAGTAATATTTTGTCTTGGTTTCCTTAAAATCGGTTCATTCTATCAAAACTTATTGTAATTTGAACCACAATGCGACTTAACCTTTAAGTATGGACGTGGAGTCTCACAAGCTACTCGATGTTTTCGTCTTCTTAGTTTCACCTACTTCCCCTCAGTCCCCGCGATTGAGCGGCTCAGTAGCTTTTGTTTTAGTTGTAAAACTACTACCAAGGGAGGACGTTGGGTCTCTCGATGAATATCACGTAAGTAATGACCATCAAAATATTGACCAGAGACGGAGACCGGATTATTAGACTGTTGTTGAAATTTGTTATATTTGTTACCTGAAGGTGTTTTGTGTTTTTGGTTTCTATAATTTTATATTATATTATATTTGGAGAAAAAAGACAAATTTTGTTATAGAAATAAGTTTGGCTGTCTTCAGTACCTAAAAATGTAACCTAAGTAGGTTTAAATTAAAAAGTGCCAGGATTTTTTTTTTTTTTTATATTTTTAAAAATAATTATATTAATTATATAATTCATTATAAAAGCACGTTATTTTATTGCTAAATCCCATAACTTTAATATTCATTAAATTTTAAAGCGATCTTATATCAAATTCCCCCCAAAAAAAGTGTGTGCATATAAGAGCCTATGAGACGCCATGTCCACAGTAGTGTTAAGAAAAAGTAAATTGACTTAATACATTTAGATGATTTTATCTACTGTTTCTTTTACATTAAAGTTTCACGCGGACGGAGTCGCGGGAACATATAGTTGTAAAACTAAAATAAAATAACTATGTAAAATTTAACACTTCTTTACGTGCGTTATGTGGATAAAAAGAAGTAAAAGTTATTTTCTTCCTATGCCATGTGTTAGATTAGTCGCTTACAGTATTCTAAGAGACGATAGTTCATGACCAAATTTAACATATAAAATAATAATATCAAAACAAACACTAATAAACAACAAAGAGAACCCAAGTTAAAGTACATTCTAAGCCTTTCGTAAAAGTATAAACACAAACGTAATAAACCTACGTGCAAAGACCGGTGTTGAAAGCTGCAAGGGGCGACCTGGAGTTAATAACTTTCGATAATAGAACGGACAATAAACCCTTTTGTTTTGTACATGATGTTCCCACGTTCACTTTCAAGTGAAAGTGTAGTCGCTCGACAGTCCTTGACACTGTGCTTTAACATAGACGCATAGACGAATGCGTATAATTTTTGTATTTTTCTAGATAATTAGCTAAAATATTAAGTATCTATTTTTTTAATTTAGTTAGAAGGAGAATCGAGTGCAGAGTGTTCTTCATAAATATTGCTATTATCTAAACTTTTAGCCTGATATTTCAATTTGACAATATTTTCTTTCTTCGGATTCATTATCCTTTATACGTCCGCGCATATTGTAAATGCTAATAAATTATAATCGATTACTATTATGTAGTTTAATATGGAGATACATATTTAAAAAATAAGAAGTTGTAGGAACACTCGATTGTAGAGTGCGGTGCGGGCAAAACACGTTTTGTGTGGAGCGCTCATAAATTTGTCACTGTGCAAAGTAAGCCGCGTATCGAACGGTCCAGCGATGCGGTGAGTTATTGGTCATTTGCACATTCTGAAATCTGAAACCGAACGGTACAATTAAGGAGACATTGGATTCTTTATAAATTGAAGCAAACTTACACGATAACTAGATGATACTTGTGGCTTCGTCTACATGGTTCATTATCTGTAAAAAAAAGTAATTAAAAATAGTAAAAAAAAGAAATTGTAAAATATATGAAGTGAAGAATATATTTTACTAACTAAATATTATTGTTTATAAATAAGAAAGTGTGAAGGTCTCGGAATATTTCCCGGGACCCCGGGGTTTAAAAGATTACGGCCCAGTTACTGGACTGTATGAATAACGAGTGTTTTTACTACGGTTCCCGGATAGAGATGTGCTTGATCACATTGAATATGTACGTTTATTGAATTTGAAGGTTGATTTCTTGGAAATATATGTCGATTAGCATTTGACCGAACGAAACCCAACAATGGAAGTACTCTTACTTCAAGTCGGTTTTCTGTGAGACTGTGAGTGTTTCGGGGTGGTACTACCCCGGGCAAGCCGACCCATTCATGCTGAAAATAAAATAAAAAGTGAATAAAGAAAATCGGCTGAGAAAGAGAGGAGGGAGTTCTTAACCATTTTCCTACTGCCTATTTATACATATGTAGATTAGGCAACTTATTATAATGCAAAGAAGTGTGAAAGAACGGTACATCCAGAAGGCAGACTACATATAAAGCAAGCACTTTTGATAACATTACAGTTTACTAGTCGACATGCACATACTTTAGTAAGCCTCAATTTGTTGAATATTTGGGCGACATTAATCGCAAATAGAAGTCACGGTGTGCAGAGTTAAAATAGCAAATATTATCACTGGAGTCTATTCCCGAGCGTCTCTAAAGTACTTGACACGAAACTTTCATTTCAATTCATTTCATTTCAACCGGCGCAATGAAACGAATAAAACTCATAAGGGATCGCTCAATACTTTTCTTTAGATTGGAAACCTTCTTCGATAACATTTGTAGGTATAATTTTAGCAAATATAACTCACTGGGCTAGAGGAATACCAAAGGTTGTCTGTTATTTGCGTATATTTCCAATACTTTGTAATAACTGAATACGCGTATTTATTAAAATGGGGCATGGGGCATATTATGAGAAGAGATGAAAGTCATATAGCTAGAAAAGTTTTAAGTATGAACGTTGACGGATATAGGAGAAAAGGAAGACTGAAAAAAGAATGGATGGATTGTGTGAAAAATGATATGTGTATAAAAGGTGTGAACACTGAGATGATATCTGATAGTGGAGCGTGGAAAAGAAAATCATGTTGTGCAAGGGGAATATTAAGAGCAAATTTGAACCCTAGGATATTTGAGTGAAAAAAAAGAAAGCAAAAGTATCTTTGTCTTAGTGACATGTGGTATGGTAAGACAGAAGATGTTTGAATTCTCTTTTATAATAAACCAATATGTTCGCAGACCATCAGCGAAAATCGAAGCTCAATTGAAATTCTTGTTTCCAGAGGCGTGAAATATAGGGACCTCTCAAACTCAATCTTCCCACATTTACATAGGCGCCGGATGATGGACCGTTGAACTAACAAAATTATTCAAAGTAGCCCTCCGGAGTTTTTATGGGGCACGCGGGAAAGTGTGAAGGTCTCGGAATATTTCCCGGGACCCCGGGGTTTAAAAGATTACGGCCCAGTTACTGGACTGTATGAATAACGAGTGTTTTTACTACGGTTCCCGGATAGAGATGTGCTTGATCACATTGAATATGTACGTTTATTGAATTTGAAGGTTGATTTCTTGGAAATATATGTCGATTAGCATTTGACTAGAATTGCATGAAAGGTGAGATAAACTTTATAAAAAGAATTTGAGTAAAATAGATAGTGGAACATGTTTTGAGAGCAGCCGCTGAAATACATATACGCTAAATTTTTTCTATGTTGTCAAGATAAAATTACACCATTGCATCTCATAATAAACACAGTACAATCCAAAATGAAGGTGACCTCAGAGAAATCAGATATCTATTGACAGCCGTATTGTCTTACTGGATTACAAGTTTCGAAGCAATTCGTTATATTTATCCCTAAAATGTGAAAAAATTCAAAGAAAGTAACTGTGACGGAATTGTATCTATATGTAAGGTAGTTGCGATGTAGTGGGGTACAAATCTCTACCACTGGTATGGTTACTGTATGTATGTCTACTGGTCTCAGACCTAGACACGCTTAAGCTTTCAACTATGAACCTATGACCGACGTTATATCTTGTATATGCTGGTTTATTTACTGGAAAATTAATTTTTTAGACGAACTTAAGGGTATATTCTGATAGAAAAAAATAGCTTTTGTATTGGATATTAGTTACAGCGTTTGACCACAATCTCATAGTAAGTTGAATTATGATGTAGTATGAGATTGAAAACATGCCAAATCTAGAGGGCACTGGTATTCAAGTGTAGCTGCTGGATAATAGCAACAGGCGCTTTGCAACCGATTTGCAACTTGACGGTAGCTCTCCCACCTTGAGAACCCCAATAAAATGTATTGTATCGGATAATTTTTGTAAGTAAATAATTAAAGTGTGATAACACTGCAAGTAATCACGATGCTTAGAATTCTCTGGAGGAGGCTTTTGACCCACATAAGCTAATTATACTAAATTTTATGTTAATACTAACAACCCATATACAATTAATGGAATATAAAGGATTTTTATTAAGTTAATAACCACATTTCCCTAGCAGAAACATAATAAACTTCGTCGAAATCGCAAAAGTAAAAATGTAAGCGTAAAGATTTCCCTCGAAAGAAAAACTTCATAATCAGCGTGTCAACAATTTGCCGAATCGACGGAATTATATAGAAACTGTCACCAACAATGAGCCCTTGGTCTCCACGGGGGCTCCCCTCACGACCCTAGCCTCATAGCGGGGCGTCCGAAGCCTCATTACGTTACAATTGCTTCGGACACTAATTGTCTGAGAGTTTTTTGTTGTCTCCAAGAGGTCTGATTACTTGCTACCTGATAATATTATTTTATATTGACATAATATTTGCTATGAATCCTTCTAGCTTTAAAATGGAAAATACTTTATTCAATATAGGCCCTGCGAAGTCGCTTATGAGCGCCAAAGTTACCACCAGTTCGGGAAATAACACAGTCATCGAGAAGAACTGGCAAGAAACTCGATCTGGTTTATCTTTTCATTCGTATATTCGCTTTTAGGGATACACAAAAAGGGGCATTATTTCCAGACCTCATCATCCTTGGTCACCACATATTGATCTACTCTATAATAGCTTTTAGACATTAAAATTCACTTGACATGTGCTTGAACCACTATCCGGCAAATCAGTAACCTACAAAATGATTTCTTTCGTTTCTTATATTGACTTAACAACAATTTCCTAATGTTCTTGTATATTTATAGGCTTCTTAATCTACTCTTAGATTACTAACCAAAACATTTATACATTATCCAAATATAATTATTACATAGGAGTTACTTCCAAAGACCCGCATTGGTTCAGATCTGTGAAGTACTCTCAAAGAGATTAGACCCTCTATCGGCTACCCTTAATGAGGACACGCTCCTAATGATTTATCCGAGGGTCCATCGACGAAGGTCCAAATCTGAATCCACTTTACATTTGCCCTTCAGTTAATTGTCGTTTAAACGTATTAGAATGTCATTTTATTTTATTGAGTTCTTTGGATGACTTCTGTATTACTGGTGTTTCAAAATAGTGGATAATTGGTTATAAGGTAAATAAATATATGGAATGTTTCTATTTGGCTTTTTGTTAATGGTATGAGAAATACTCTGTTAGACATAAATCAAGTTTAAATATTTTACTTTAAATTTCCTTAGAAGTTTATAGATGCGATATATTTTCAATTATTATTATTACTAGCCCTTATCGCTTTATTTAAATACTTTTATTTTAAATGATGTTATAAGGGTTTTCGTAACTATTCTCGTCCTAAAATAGTTTAACAATTTTTGTAACTTATAGAAACATCTACACGGTTTTCAGCTATATTTGGACCCAATAGATGGTGCTGTTGTTGAGATCCAGATCTTTTAATTTATGACCAAATATTTTTTCATCTTTCTTTGATATCTCAATTATAAAACGCAACATATCAAGACTGATATGTATCTAGTAGACAGTAGAACGTCTCGATTTCTTTTTCATTCAAAATTTTGTATAATTTAGCTATAATAATAAGTGTTTCAATCGAAACTAATTTTGCACTATGACAGGACGCGTCGTCATTAAAATTACAATAACTTTTGATAGACCAAACCAAATTTAATGAAACAATGACTTTAGTGTTACTCGAAGATATGCTTTATGATTTTACTAAAAAGGTTTTATTATGAATGCACTACTTCGGCAGCCACGCGTATTCGAAAAAACAGACATTTCTAAAAATGATTGAAATGTATTGTATTACTTATTCCGAGACACCTGCAGATTCTTATTATATGGATGTATTGTACTATCTCATTAATTACTAATATTTAGTCAAGAACGGGTTTACTGGAATTGATAAAGCAGAATAAACAAAAGGCATCGATGAAAGAGAACAATATATTTTATACGAGACAGCAATTATAAAATTGACAGACAAATTATTATTCAAAAGCCTAATGAAAAGATTTCATAATCGCTCCCTTTCGCCGTCACAACTTTGGATGTCTCAAAAACTTGAAGAAACCAATCGATCAGTAAACTTTTATTTTAAAACTTGAACAAATTCACTCTTTAAAGGGGATTATCAATTTATAGATTTTAAAACGTTAAAAGATTATTTAAATAACTTAACGTTAAGTAATTATGCTTTCGGAGAGGTATTAATTTGTTTTCTGTGTAACGTCATTTTGAAGATTTTATTAAATTCGGCTGTTCGTGAAAACGTTTTAAGATTAAATTAAGATCACTGGATGCTGAATGCCATACTTCAAAGTAGATTGGGTTTTTAATGAAATCTTTTGATAAAGCAAAAGGTTTGAAGACATCTAGACCTATTAATGTTAGATTGTATTAGGTTTTGAACTCTTCTTAAAAGTGCTCATATTACTAATGGGCAGTCCTTTTCTCCGAGCATGATAATCTGGCTGTATTGAACCTAATGGTGCGTAAAGTGCCATTCATAAAGTATGGCGACTATCTCCGTAATTATATAAGCATATACATAGATCGACGAGTATATCTATATGTGTATGGTGCTCGCGACACAGATTACTGTAAATCCCAACTACCCCGCTTCGTTAGTACATTGGATGATCTCAAGACGCGATACGTCTAAACGTCGCTTTATAGCGGGTATTACGCCCTGGATAGTATATAGGTGTAGCGGAGTATCGTTTTAGAGGGATGTTGGCGTATAACAATTATATTTTTCTGCAGAAGTCCACAGCAAATACAACGATGCAATACAATTATACAATTAGAGGATGTTAACAATTAAAACGCTCTACAAAAGTTTTGATTTACTTCATACTATTGTTTCCTCAGTTACGTATAAATTGACATCTCCATTCTTTCGTTAAGGTTCCAATCTTTCGAAGTAAGCCTATCAACTAATTGTAACTTCTTTCTTAAATAATTTACTTCTTTCTATTCGCAAAAACTTGTAAATGGCCCTCAATGTAACCTACTCTTTGCTTTATGATATTAATTTAGCTATATGTTTTCTTAACAATCTATCAATTTTAAAAATGTATGTCTGTCTGTTTGTATGAACACTTATCACTGCCAAAGTAATGCGTTTACGATAAAAGCTCAGCAAGAAAATCATAAACAATATCCTCGAGTAATATTTTGTCTTGGTTTCCTTAAAATCGGTTCATTCTATCAAAACTTATTGTAATTTGAACCACAATGCGACTTAACCTTTAAGTATGGACGTGGAGTCTCACAAGCTACTCGATGTTTTCGTCTTCTTAGTTTCACCTACTTCCCCTCAGTCCCCGCGATTGAGCGGCTCAGTAGCTTTTGTTTTAGTTGTAAAACTACTACCAAGGGAGGACGTTGGGTCTCTCGATGAATATCACGTAAGTAATGACCATCAAAATATTGACCAGAGACGGAGACCGGATTATTAGACTGTTGTTGAAATTTGTTATATTTGTTACCTGAAGGTGTTTTGTGTTTTTGGTTTCTATAATTTTATATTATATTATATTTGGAGAAAAAAGACAAATTTTGTTATAGAAATAAGTTTGGCTGTCTTCAGTACCTAAAAATGTAACCTAAGTAGGTTTAAATTAAAAAGTGCCAGGATTTTTTTTTTTTTTTATATTTTTAAAAATAATTATATTAATTATATAATTCATTATAAAAGCACGTTATTTTATTGCTAAATCCCATAACTTTAATATTCATTAAATTTTAAAGCGATCTTATATCAAATTCCCCCCAAAAAAAGTGTGTGCATATAAGAGCCTATGAGACGCCATGTCCACAGTAGTGTTAAGAAAAAGTAAATTGACTTAATACATTTAGATGATTTTATCTACTGTTTCTTTTACATTAAAGTTTCACGCGGACGGAGTCGCGGGAACATATAGTTGTAAAACTAAAATAAAATAACTATGTAAAATTTAACACTTCTTTACGTGCGTTATGTGGATAAAAAGAAGTAAAAGTTATTTTCTTCCTATGCCATGTGTTAGATTAGTCGCTTACAGTATTCTAAGAGACGATAGTTCATGACCAAATTTAACATATAAAATAATAATATCAAAACAAACACTAATAAACAACAAAGAGAACCCAAGTTAAAGTACATTCTAAGCCTTTCGTAAAAGTATAAACACAAACGTAATAAACCTACGTGCAAAGACCGGTGTTGAAAGCTGCAAGGGGCGACCTGGAGTTAATAACTTTCGATAATAGAACGGACAATAAACCCTTTTGTTTTGTACATGATGTTCCCACGTTCACTTTCAAGTGAAAGTGTAGTCGCTCGACAGTCCTTGACACTGTGCTTTAACATAGACGCATAGACGAATGCGTATAATTTTTGTATTTTTCTAGATAATTAGCTAAAATATTAAGTATCTATTTTTTTAATTTAGTTAGAAGGAGAATCGAGTGCAGAGTGTTCTTCATAAATATTGCTATTATCTAAACTTTTAGCCTGATATTTCAATTTGACAATATTTTCTTTCTTCGGATTCATTATCCTTTATACGTCCGCGCATATTGTAAATGCTAATAAATTATAATCGATTACTATTATGTAGTTTAATATGGAGATACATATTTAAAAAATAAGAAGTTGTAGGAACACTCGATTGTAGAGTGCGGTGCGGGCAAAACACGTTTTGTGTGGAGCGCTCATAAATTTGTCACTGTGCAAAGTAAGCCGCGTATCGAACGGTCCAGCGATGCGGTGAGTTATTGGTCATTTGCACATTCTGAAATCTGAAACCGAACGGTACAATTAAGGAGACATTGGATTCTTTATAAATTGAAGCAAACTTACACGATAACTAGATGATACTTGTGGCTTCGTCTACATGGTTCATTATCTGTAAAAAAAAGTAATTAAAAATAGTAAAAAAAAGAAATTGTAAAATATATGAAGTGAAGAATATATTTTACTAACTAAATATTATTGTTTATAAATAACGTTATCTATATGTTTCCCCTCTTCTGCGCATCCCACCGCTTGTCCCATTTCTCCACGACAACTGAACTCCTAGTGCATAAAAAACTTTCTTAAAATTACCATCATTATTACAAGTGTGGTAGAGCCACGCTGAAGCTATTATTGGTTTCAGCATGAATGGGTCGGCTCGTCCGGGGTAGTATCACCCTCTCATAGAAAACCGATGTGAAGTAACAGTATTTGCCATTGTTGCGTTTCGTTCGGTCAGTGAGAGCGCCGGAGGACCACATCCCTTCCCCCTTTTTTTTTTTTTATAGTAGCTCGTCCAAGTGACTGCACTGTGCCTGATGGTAAGCATAGTACAATTCAAAAACAATGGCGACCACCGAGTGACATACTATCCATCGCCGGTCGCCGCTGTCATGCCGGCCTGCGAAAAGCTAGATATGCACAGGCTGATCCTGAAATGCGACTTGTAGAAGCGAATCACTATGACGGGCTTTTTCGCCATATACATGGTGGTTGCGACCCAGTCAGGCTGTAAAACCCTACCACCCCGCTTTCGCCATTGCCTCGTTCGTTATTCAACAGGGTGCACCACGTGCAGGTGAGGTTGGCTTGGATGTCTCAAGTGTTAGATGTTATTTGACACCCCTTACACCCCTTTCCCCCAAACACAAGCTGGCAACGCACTTTCGACTCCTCCGGTGTTGTTAGTGTCCATGGACGGTGGTGATCACTTAATAACAGGTGACCCACAAGTTCGTTTGCCAGTTAACATAAAAAAAACATAGTGTAAAACAAAGTCCCCAACCGCGTCTGTCTGTCTGTCTGTTCGCGATAAACTCAAAAACTACTGAACGGATTTTGATGCGGTTTTGACTAGTTGATAAAGTGATTAGTGAGGAACGTTTTAGTATATAATCAGGGCGGGACAACGTCTGGCGGGCCCGCTAGTAATAAATATAATAAAGATGATATCACTTTTTTTTTAAATAAGGAACAAGTGTCTAAAGCGTAAAATTAGAAAAAAAATACCACGGAGCAGGGACTCGGACTTGCCACAAGAACTCCATGGAAACTCCTAACAAGACGACCACCATCTTTTTAGATGATTGAAATGATCGCAAGAAACTTAATCGTAATAATCTACTAGAAGATTGGTTGCCAAAAATAAAACTACGAATAAAATACAAACCAATATCATGGTGCATTAAATTAAACGTCTTATGAAAGAGATAAAAAGAGTATAGTTAAAACGAGATAGAAGTAGATGAAGTGTGCACTGTTCAAATACAGGCGATTACGTCGCTAAACCGAAATGGAAGATCCACTGAGGGTAGATCGCAGACTTGCCTTAGCTAATGCATTCAAAACTGTGTGAACCGTGCTCTACCTTGAATAATAAGAATTGTTATAGTGTTTCAAAATTTTTGAAATGAAAAGAAAATCTCCGACTATACGTATGTGTAAATTTAACTTTAAAAAGATTGTCGATTTTAATAGGAAATTATTGTACAATGAAAGTATGTGAAATTCCCCAAACGATGAGCCATAAAAATATCTCTCTCTCTCTCTCTGTTTGTGTAATTTATATATGTTTTAATTTATATCCAGTTTTAATGTAAAATAACGTATAATTAAAAATCAAAAACAATTAAAACATTCTTTTATTAAAAATTAAGTATAAAATCGGGAATTATAAATATATATATATATAA